>JBBPCW010259503.1:0-12865 GCA_037974425.1 Phenacogrammus interruptus
AACTAGAAAAGGGAAACCAAGAACCGAAAAAACCAAACCAGAAAAACCAAACCTGGCACGGCCCTAGCGTGCCAGCCTTGACATTTATACCTGCTTTATACCTTCAGCTGCAGTTCTACACAAAAGTAATGGAATAAAATGAGGTCTGTCCCCCAGGACAGTTCTGATGAAAAGAACCGAGACTTTTAATGCTTCTTGTTTGACCAACAGATTGCACAGATCAGATCTGTCCTCCTCCTCCTGACTTTGTCCCTCAGCCTGAACATGACAAGAATGCGTCTGTCCCTAATGTGATGTATGCTCAGTTTTTTCTCGCAGAAATGCATCTTCTAATTAATGTTTTATAAACTCTTTACAACCTAATGAACAACCTGATAATAAATCAATTGTAAACTCTAGGGATGCACCGAACATTCACCACATTTTTTTTACGTGACCAACAACACAGCCTGTACCATGAGTGGATAACCTAAAAGCATATTTGTGACCTGATCTGCCATAATGAATCGGAAGTCGGCATTCTATTTAATGAGAGACGTTGAAAAACATCAAAAATATAGATTTTTCATTTTTGGTCTTATATGAAAGTAAAGGTTTTCAAAAATATGAATTATTTAATAAGTATTTAATACAAAATTAGAAATAATTGAAGCTTCAGTCTGATTTAATGTATTTTTCTAAGTATCTAAATGCCTGTAGTAAAATTTTGTTGTTGAATAATGGGTGCATCTCTTTGGATGGTATTGTTAAAGATATCAACAAAAAACTAACAACTAACTCTCCTTTTTTCAGTTGGAAAATGGTGCTGTGCTACCATAATTCAAACAATTGTAACCTGACAACTATTTAATATGCTTTGACCAATATATCATTGTAAAGCTTATTTTCTTATCTTTTCAATGATACCAAATTTTGAATTTTGGGTCACTGTGACTCATTTTGCCAGATCAGGTCACATTTTATTTCAAATTATATTTCATGTTGTGCATTGTTTGAAAGATAAATAAATGTTTTCATAGTTTTGTAGATTTATTCTTTTAATAATTTAATAATAAATTCTTTCTGTGTTTTGATTTCGGTTATCAGCCACGTGTTTCCTCATTTTCGGTTTTCAGTTTTGGCCAAAAAAAATCATTTCGTTGCATCCCTAATAAACATAAGGGTAGTCTTATTTTGAAGTGTTGCCCTTATTACATGTACACAGGCTGCTTTGCAATGTGTCGTATATTCCGAAGATCTTGGTGTATTGGAGCTGACTGGATTGTGATTGGACCCACAGGGTGCCTCAGGTGTCTGAAGATGTGGCCAGAGAGGCTCTACTCAAGTTTGTGGGGAAAAAGTGGAAATATAGCAGGAAACCAGCTCAACACCTGGTCTTCAAGGATTTGAAGCCTTTTACAGTATATCGTGTAAATGCTTCACCTCTTTGTTTTGTCATTGTTGAAGTGCTGTGATTTTATAATGACTCTATAATGTCGTGTTGCCTTACATTGCTACAGTACTTTTTACATTTCACTTTTTGTTTTAGTATCGCTTGGAAACCTTTACTGAGTCCAGATCGAGTGCTTGGGAGTGTGAGACGTATACAGGTAACGTTTAGCACATTAATATAGTTCACCTTTACATACAGTGTTTCAACTGACGTTTAAATAACATATATATTGAAATATGACATTTTACATACACATTTAGCACTCAATATCTGTTTATTTGAGTTTAACAATTAATAAAACATTCATTTGTTTAAAATATAATATATGCCGTAGCTTTTGCGTAGACCACATTTCCAATATGTTACATTAGCAAATAAACACTAACTGGTATATTCAGTAATTATACATTTGTACGAAGCATCCATACTTCTGCATACAACTGTAAATGAAACTACTGTACACCCCAAATCTTGTGTTTAAGCATTCGTGCATTCCTTCAGTTAGATTAGTATAGATTATTTTCAGTTAGGCCATGTCCACACGTACACTGGTATTTCTGAAAAGGGAGGTTTTACTATGCGCTTTTTGAAAACTCTGTGTCTGCGTTTACATGTGGATCAAAAAAACTAAAAAATTAGAAAAAACTGAACATTTTGCATCATACTGTGTGCCACTTAGCATCTTTGGTAGAAATGTTGTCTTTGGTAGAAACATAGTTTATTTTACTTTTCAATAAAGGTCTGGGTTTATTCGTGTGAGGGGCGTGTTTTCTGTGTGGACGCAGTATGTGGCACAGTTCCCTAACACCTCCACTGTTGGGGTTTGAATCCGGGTCCTTGGTCGTGTGTGTGTGTGTGTGGAGTTTGTATGTTTTCCTGGTGGTGGTGTGTGTTTCATCCGGGGTCTCCAGTTTCACCCACAGTTCATAGACATTAGATTACATTAGACATGCTGTCAGGTGAACTGGGTAATCTAAATTGACTGTAGGTGTGAGTGTGTGAGCGAATGGAGTGGGGCGTCCAGGGTAACCCTTTTAAAGAGCGTCAGCCAAATCACTTCAAAAATCCAACCTCTCTCAGGATTTCATACATTTATCTAAATGAACTTTGCTTTCTCATCAGGGCAGTTTGTGGACGGATCCCAATATGGCATGATCCCCCAACCGTGGCAAGTGGAGGTGCAGTACCCCCCTAAATTCACTGATACAGTCCAGAAAGTGCGTGTCCCCCACACCTCTTCTGTGAAGGTATCGCCTTTATCAATCTTTTTAAACCATATTCTTGCAGATTTCTCAAACTGTCTGTTAAGAACTGGATATACAATGTAGTACATTTTTGCTGTTAAGACAAAATTTGCATTTTTTATCGATATACAGGACAGCTATCGTGATTTATACATTGTATTACTATTGCTTCCATTATTTTGCCTGCATGTATTTTTTAGGACATCAGAGCTCTTTCCTAAGTGATGTATTGTAATCTGTTGTTGTTATTCTGTAGAACACATTGAATTATCATTTTTTATTTCTCTTTTTTTTCTTATTGTTGTTGTCTCAGCCTTGTTATCAGTGTCACGGGAAGGGACAAGTACGCTGTACTCACTGCCGTGGCAGAGGACGGGTAAGTGGACACAGAATGAATGTTTTGGTCGTTTCTTCATTGATGCTTAGTGGATCCAACTTACATGTAGTGTTCATGATCAAATTGACAGTCTTAGGCAGTGTTAGTATTGTTTCCATTGCAAGTCATTTTTCATTGTGCTTAGTTAAAGAACACAAAATATTATTACTTTAAATACTTTTATAATAGAATATACACTATATGGACAAAAGTTTTGGGATGTCTGACCATTACAGGGAAGGCTTTCCACGAGATTTTGTAGTTTCTGTGGGAATTTGTGCCCATTCTTTCTGTAGAGCATTTATAAGGTCAGACACTGATGTTGGACGACAAGGTCTGGATCACAATCTCCATTCCAGTTCATCCCAAAGGTGTTGGATGGGGTTGAGGTCAGGACTCTGTGTAGACCAGTCAAGTTCTTCCACACTGAACTCGTACAGCCACGTCTTTATGGAGCTCGCTTTGTGCACTGGGACACAGTCATGCTGGAAAAAAGAAATAGAAAAGGTTCTTCCCCAAAGTGTGTCCTCAAAGTTGGAAGCATGGTGTCCAGAATGTCTTGGTCTGCTGAAGCATTAAGATTGTCCTTCTCTGGAAGTAAGGGACACCTTACTGTCCATATAGTGTAAAGTGTGCATTTGACATATGAAGCAACAAATCAACCAGTGCTAAAGTATTCGTCTAGGAAACATAATCCTGTACCACAATTACAGGTTAAATGTCATGTAACATAATGCAATGTGATCTTTTAGATGCAGTGTAATTCCTGTCATGGTGCTGGCCATGGACGCAACAGAAGATGCGCTGGCTGTCATGGAGGAGGGAGAAGAGTGTAAGTGGGGCTTTCACATGTATTTTAACCTCATAATGGCTTAATCCAAGCTGGCCTGTCATTATGCAATGCTTGCAGATGTACGTGGTGCCATGGTAGCGGCCATAGGAACTGCCGCACATGTAATGGCCATAAGAAGCTCTTGCACTTCATACAACTCACAGTCACATGGTAAGTTTATTGCTTTTTTAAGATGAATACTATAATCAGTTGCTATATAATGGCAGTTGGCACAAATGTGTGGGTGGTGGGGGCCTAGTGGGTAGGATACTTGCCTCTGGACCAAGAGGTCATGGGTTCAAATACTACCTTTAGCACACCACCACTGGGTTCCTGAGCAAGACTCTTAACTCCAAGTTGCCCCAGGCAGACTGCCCCCGGTAGTTAGGGAATGGGAGTCACTTTGGATAAAAGTATCTTCTAAATTCTGTAAATGTAATCTAAATAGACATTTGTTGATGCCTTTTTTATCATTGGCAGACACTTTTAGTCATGTAGTGTAAGGAGTCTTTGCCAAGGCCTCTTAGTGATACTCTTAAATCCCACTCTCCAGCTTGGGAGGCTGCGATGTTATCCACTGCACTACAGCAACTACAGCTGGTTTACATTACATCTTTATTTAAATTTAACTCAATAGGCAGCAATTCTGCTTTATTTGGCTTCCATCAACGTCAAAAATGGCAAAAATGTGGACAAATCATTGTTGTAGTGATCTTTGAGACATAACTAGAGATTAAATGAAGAAAAGTTACTAAAGTCCAGTGGATGTATTAATGCTTTTGCCTTATTTAACATTATTGGATGTGGGTAGTAAGTAGCATCTCACTACTTGAAGATTTCTCTACATTCAATCTTATTATCACTCTTAGGAAGAACCAAGTATATGAGTTCATACCTGCCCGGCAGCCTGAGTTCCCTACGAAGAAGTTTGAGAAAGTGTCTGGGGAAGCGTTCTTCATAGATGAAAGTCTTCTGGTAATCCGAATCCTTTTTTACATACACACATTATTATTATGGCCATTACAATTTCTAGAATATCAATTCTATGGTACATAGATTTTATGTTTTACGCCAGTTTTGAAGGGACAGCACCCCATAAAGTGGAGTCTCTACTTCAAAAATATTCATTAATACTGTTAATTAACTATAGAATTGATGCACTGGTGTGCACTGGACTGGGCCGGAGACCCCAGGAGCCCTGAATTACAGGGTTAGTTCTGCAAATGTACACAATTTCATGTTCTGTATCTTGTCTGCCTTTTACATCTATATAATACAAGTAATGGAAGCTCATAACCCACCAATTATACCCCACTTTCTCTCAGCTGTTGAGTTAATTAATCTCACATGGACTATATATAGTTTCTAACAGTGTGTGACAAACTGTCAAAAGCAAATTTGAATTTCTAACGTTTGAATTTTGTCCATACTTTTGTTCGTTATATATCAAGTACACGATATGGACAAAAGTATTGGGACATAATTGTTTTCAGGGTTTGTGCTAAAGCCCTTTAATTCCAGTGAAGGACTTATTGATTGAGCATAACAAGACATTTTGGACAATACCACACTTCCAACTTTGTGGACTTGCTTCGCAGAGCCCTCAACCCCATCCAACGCCTTTGAGATGAACTGGAACAGAGATTGTGAGTCAGGCCTTCTAGTCCAACATCAGTGTCTGACCTCATTAATGCTCTACAGAATGAATGGACACAAATTCCCACAGAAACTCCAAAATCTTGGAAGCTGTTATACAGAGACCAACTCTATATTAATGTCTGTGTATTTGAATGCAATGTCATTAATATCAGTGTTAATGTAATGGTCAGGCGTCCCAATACTTTTGTCCCTGTAGTGTATATGATGTCTATGACATGTTGCATGATCGAACCGTTTTGGGCTAGAAGGAAAATTGAGTAACTTTGATACATTCTGCCATTCTTGACATTTCTAATATACTCTCAAAATTTGAATTGTCATGATCTCCAGTTAATATGAACAGGGCTTGTTAGAAATAATAGCGATGTTATTAAAGGGAAAACCATTATTGCAGGTCTATCCAGTAGACGGCTTCCCAGACCAGGAGATTTGCAACGCCTCTAAAGAAGCGACCCAGGAGCATCTGCTCAAATATTCGGCCTCTAGTCGCATCCTTCAACAGGTAAAACTGCCAGACAAAAGGCATGAGAGGCTGTGTGGTATTTATATTACAATCACTTACAATAAGTGTTGCCTTATTTTGCCTTAATTGTGATAAAAGAGTGGCATATTACATCCGTAGAGAAAAAACTGTTAGAAAATGGACATTTAAAATACATTTACTGAAGAGTATCTCATTGTATTGGTATATAATGTACAAAGTTAACACTTTCTTTTAATTTTAATAATTGTTAGTGCTTGAGAGAGCTGCTGGTAATCGTAATGTTTTTGGTCTATAAAAGTATTAAGCCACTGTTATTAATTAATGTATTTTATATTTAATAATTGTTATTATTTGAAATAGCTGCTAATCGTGCCAGTTATGTTTAAAGAATATTACATGATCAGCACAGTGTATTTAATGATGCATTCATTAAGAAACAGTTCAGTAAGTCTTAGCCAATCTAATTTTAGAACAAAGCTTCCCATTTTATAAGAACATGTAAAACTAGGAAAAAACAACAATCATAAGAATTAATGAGAGTTTGATTTGGTTGCATGTTTTGACATCTCCACAAGGGGGTGGCAGCCACAAGCTTGTCAAAATTCAATGAATCGAGTTCAGTAAATTCACTCTGTCTCTCTTTCTTTCTCACTCGCTTTCTTTATCTTTCCCTCTTTCTCTCTCTCTTACTCTCTCTCTGTCTCTCTCTCTCTCTGTCTTTCTCTGTCTGTCTCTCTTACTCTCTTTCACTCTCTCTGTCTCTCTCTCTGTCTATCTCTGTCTGTCTCTCTCTCTCTCTTTCTCTCTCTTTCTCTGTCTGTCTCTCTCTGTCTCTCTCACTCTCTCTCTGTCTTTCTCTCTCTCTGTCCCTGTCTCTCTCTGTCTCTGTCTGTCTCTCTAACTCTCTTTCTCTCTCTCTCTCTCTCTCTCTCTGTCTCTTTCTCTCCCTCTGTCTCTCTCTCTCTCTCTCTCTCTCTCTCTCTTGCCCCACAGCGTCAGACAATAGAGTTGGTGCCTCTCACTCATGCCTTCTACTCCTACAATGGAAAAGACTATGATTATTTTGTCTACGGGACTGAAAACAGGGTTTACATCACTAAATATCCCACTTCCTGCACTCTACTGTAACATTCACGCTCCAGCCACCTTAAACCACTGCATAGGAATTCACACCTTTACCCAGAATCCAGTCGATTGTCCAAAAATCTCTGGATGACATGGACTTCAACACATGACGGAGACTGAGAAATGATGTGCATTCATTCATAATGAGATGTTATTCATACCTTTTATATTAATTTGGTAAGAAATATACAACTCCAGATAAAATATAAGAGAGCACTGTGGTTTATTTTTAAATCAGAATCTCTATGAGTGACAACCGTTCCAGTCCAGTGTCTGTTACATTCCTACACAAACACCTCATTCTGCTTTATGAGGGACTGATTAGTGATCACCTGAACCACATCTTATTTAATGAGGAAAAGTATAAAAACTGCTGTACTCGACTCTCTCCTCTCACACTTAGACTAATTGGATGGTAAAACACTACTAGTAGTTCCTCAAAGCTCATTATTGTAATTTTGTTTAAGAGAGAACGAGAGATTTGTTTGCTTTGAATCATTCAAGTTCTATAAACACTGCATCATTTCTCGTATTTTGATGTTTTGTCATGTCCTTGAAAATTATGCTTTAAAGAACAATAATTTCATTTGGAAATTAGGCAAATCTGTTCAGTTCAGTACTTATAAAAGATAAGCAGTGGTATATATATATATATATACACATATATGTATAGATAGATTGATACATACGTGTGTGTGTGTGTGTGTGTGTGTGTGTGTGTGTGTGTGTGTGTGTGTGTGTGTGTCTGCGTGTACATATTTATAATTTCATATCATTTCACAAGCAAAATAAATGTATACATTTTAAATCGTTGTACACGAAGAGAACTGTAATATCTATTTTCTCATAAGTGCCCAAATGAGAAACTCTTAATGTGTAATACTCATTAATGTAATTCAATTCATGAATTTATTGATGTACATTTGGTGTGGCATTATGTTTAATGTCAGTAGTTCTATAGCCATAAATGGGATTTCCATTAACCTCTGTAAATTTCTACATTATTTCCTGCTTAGTTGAACATTGTCTTTCACAGTGGTGTGATGTGAAATGGTTCATTGTAGAGATGCTTAGATTTGTTCACTGTGGTTGTGAATGGAACCAGGGGTCACAATGTCTTCATCAGAAATAGTCCATTTATTAACTGTCCAGCAGGGTTGGGGCCATTTATGGACTGAATTGAGAATGCATGGTGAATTCGAATTCCGTTTCTAGAATTAGAATTGGAATTACATGCAGCTGAGGGGAAGTGGAATTGCATTGAATTGAAATTAGAAGCAGACAGTTGAATTTGCATTAGTCGACAGTACATTCATTATTATGAATCACATAAATTATAAACATTTAAAAGAACTATTGTAGAAAGAGTAATGTATGTTTTAAGTGAAAGTGATCATTCGGTCATACGTGAACACACCACTGCACACAGTGTGTACAGCACGAAATTCAACCTCTGCATTTAACCCATTCACCAAATGAAGCAGGGTGTAGCCATGAACACGGCGCCCGGGGAGCAGTGTGTGGGGACGGTACCTTGCTCAGGGTACCTCAGCGGTGCCTAGCGGTCTTGGGAATCGAACCCAGACTGTCTGGTCGCAGGGCGAATGCCCTAACCACTAGGCCACCAACTGCCCAACTTTATACATTATACTAGTGGTGGGCCGTTTTCTGGGTTAACGTGAGACTCTTATTGGGCGATAAAACAAATATTGCCGTTAATCTATTCAGTTGGGTTGGGAGCTGGGTCTATACTACGCAAGCTATAATGACTTTCACCTTGATATTTTAGCACGGATGTGTACCTAGCCGAATTGCACTGTAGGGGGCGAGAACAAGTCTTCGAACCCATGTGTATGCCTGCTGTGAAATAACCACATCAAACGTGACGTGCTAACATGGATGCAGCTATGAAGCCGCCGAGTTTGTTTCCCAATGGAAACCTCGACAAGACTAAGGCTGTCTGCACCTTGTGCAATGTGGAATTAGTTTACTGTAGGAGCTGAGAAACCCGTTCTCTAAGACTTACTTTTTCATCTAGATTAATCTAGATTAGTTCCAAGATTACAGTGAGATTAATCTAGATTTAACAAATTAATCTATGCCCACCACTACATTATACATATTAATTTCACTAATCACTGCTCTAAATGAAAAGTCATATATGAACTGTGATTGTCTCGTAGGCACAACTGCGTTTCCCAGAGTTCATGACCTCTAAGACTAAATTAAAGCATACATAACTGCTTAACCCTCACTAGGGTTGTGGCTACCAGGAGAATATCGCAGGGTCCAAGGGCGTAAGGCAGGGCCACACCCTGGGCGTGGTGCCAACCCACCACAGACACACACAGACACACACACATAAACACACATAAACACACACACACACACACACACACACACACACACACACACCTACGGACAATATAGAATCCCCAGTTCACCTGACAGCATGTCTTTGGACTGTGGGAGAAGCTCAGCCACCACCTCCACACCCACACACACACACACATACACACACATGCCCAGGACCCGCATTCATACCCCGAACCCTGGTTTGTCACATTAAACTGGTTAAATATACTGACCAACAGTACATTCAGATACTTCTGACCAGTCATCATTTATCAGTTGTTAATGTACAGTTCTATGACTAATTTACATACATAACATCAGCTTTTCCTTGCATCACGTGGTTTTTGTAAGTTGCAATGTATGTCACTACTTGTAATCCCAAATACTTGCTCAGAAACCATAATACATGAAATTTGGAAGAATTTTACTGAGTTTAATTCCACTTTCTGACTTTACAGTTTAATTCCAATTCAGTTTCCATTTTCTTGTTTGAAATGGAATTGTTGAGTTCATTCCTGAATTGAACCCAACCCTGCTGTGCAGAACCACCAGTGAAGCTACATTTGTGTTTTGTTTGTTCATAATAAGAAAATAAAGAAAAAATCATGTTTTTAAGGGCACATTGTTCCTTATAACACCCTACATGTGCCCCTCCTCCTCCGTAAATATACTATTACATTTTCAATTTAGGCTAAAACCTTTTCAAAACTGTGGTTAAACAAAGTCAGGAAACACATTCATAGCATTTTAATGTATTAACTTTCTCTGAAAAGCCATTTAGAGGCATTGAGGGCTTCAGACTTCCATTCACCACCACTGTGAACAAGTTTCTCAGTAACAGAGCCTGTTACGCCGGACCCACTCTTTAAGGTTTCTTTGATTTTTCCCCTCTTATTTCAAGAATTAAAGCTTGACATTATGTTTTAATTTTAAGCACCCTGTCTCGCGTGCATGTATCTTATTACATGTTGTTTTTAAATGGAACCGCTGATGTCTGTGAGGATGAGAGGGGAGACCACAGTCTGTCTCTGGAAAGACCCACAGGACTACAATGTATGCAAAATAAAATGCAAGAATGCACAAAGAAAGTTGGCTTGTTGTCTTCTGTAATTATGTCAGTGGAGGCTTTTGGTTTATTCCCTGGGGTCGAATACATAACAGTTCTTATTTATGAAGGGGGGAGCACATTCATTTATGGAAACTTCAAGTAGACCCTGTCCAGAAGTTTGTAGACACCTTCTTCACCTGAAAGTGTATTTGCTGCAATAAAGGCTTAACACTTGATGTTTGAAAATTGCAGTGAGAATGTGAATGCTTTCTATCCAAAGATGGGTTGGACACGGGCCTGCTGACCTTAGGCTCAAGCTGTGAATGCTACAACTTGTGTGTGTTTGTATGTGTAAGCAAAAAGTGGGACTTAAAGTATGAAGTCTTTCCACAAGAATTTGTGGGAATTTGTGTCCATTCATTCTGTCCATTCATTCCAAATGTGTTGGATGGGGTTGAGGTCAGGGCTCTGCGTGGGCCAGTCAAGTTCTTCCACACTGAACTCCTCCAGCATGTCTTTATGGAGCTCACTTTGTGCACGGGGACACAGTCAGGTTCTTCACCAAACTGGGTCCACAAAGTTGGAAGCATGGTGTCCAAAATGTATTGGTCTGCTAAAGCATCCTTCACTGGAAGTAGATAGCCTAGCCCAAACCCTGAATTACGAGTTGTCCCAATACTTTTGTCCATATAATGTATTTACCTGTTGTATTTCAGAGAAGGGAGAACAAAAAAATGTTGTGCTTGGCAGGATTGAAAACCACTACAACAACCTTAAAGTGAAGCCGCTGATTTATGTGATGACTGTGAGGACCCAAAACACTAACAGGAATAAGCTGTTGGTCATTAATACACCTGTACAAACACTCTGAACCAACGTCATTCACTGAGTGGCCGGATATGGCATTGAAAAGGCGGGAAATGGAGTGAGGGGACATCAACAGTGTCCTGTAGTGATGAAATGATTTCCCCCAGTCTTCAGCGGAAGTACAGTCACAGTATTTACTCTCCAGAACCACCACTGAACCGATAAATTCATCGACTCATTAAAGACTCATTCATTACCACTGTGAACAATTCTGCCTTCCTCAAATTATAGTTTCAGTATTACAGTTTCTCAACTGTAATACCAAGCCTACTCTGAAATATGATGGAATTCTTCTTTTTTAGGGTTTTGATGTTATTCCCTGTTATTTCCAGGATTAAAGCCTCTCATTATGAGTAATTACATTATATGTACTGGGACACACATCTTAATTATTGAATTTGTGTTGCCCCTTACTTAGCGTGAACGCTTTTCTATTCCAGCATGACTGTGTCCCAGTGCACAAAGCGAGCTCCATAAAGACTGGAGTTCAGTGTGGAAGAACTTGATTGGCCACACAGAGCCCTGACCTCAACCCCATCCAGCACCATTGGGATGAACTGTAACGGAGATTGTGAGCCTGACCTTCTCGTCTAACATCAGTGTCGGACCTCATAAATGCTGTATAGAAATTTACACAGAACTACAACTACACAATCTAGTGGAAAGTCTTCCAAGGGTGGAAGCTGGTATAGATACAAACAGGGCCTCTATATTAAAGTCTATGGGTTTGAATGCAGTGTCATGTTGATGGAATGATCAGGCCAATCCTTTTTTGCGTATAGTGTTAATATGTCCAGATTCAGAACAAGCCTACCTATATTCAGAGTACAGCCAGATCCCACCTGTTTTCGGTAAAGGCCGCCCATCTGCCTAAGAAAATGAACCACCAGCCAATACCAGCGAGGGTGGGTGAGACTCTGGCCAATCCACAAACAGTAGGGCGGGGCTTGTCGGAATACAGGTGGGGGGGAAACAAACCCTCGTGTACAGAAGGGCAGGTCGGCACGCGCAGAGACACTGTGTTTAGACTCACGCGCACGAGGACGAAGGACAGCACGAGACGCAGGCGACAGAAAATAAAAGTGGAATAAAACTGAACTATCCTACAAAACAGAGGGAAAGTACAATTTGGTAAGTTATTTAATACTTTTTTACATCAATTAGATAAGAAAAACCGTTTTTAGTCCAACAGGTGGTAGATTTGTGTAGTTTTATGTATGTGTACTTCAGTATATATGTTTTTTTTAGCTTAATGTAGGTGTACTTTAGTATGTGTCTCGTAGAATGTAGGTCTTTTAGCTTATGTAGGTGTATTTAGTTCTATAATTTTTTGTGTTGTGCATTAGATGCTTGGGATATAGCTGTGTTTTAGATGTGTTTTTGGTTTTATATATATATATATATATATATATATACACATACATATATATGTGTGTGTGTGTA
>JBBPCW010259511.1:0-12865 GCA_037974425.1 Phenacogrammus interruptus
TATTGGCGCCCCTGGAAATCAGAGTAAACCCAATTTAGCTGAAGCATGTTTACCACTTAAATTATACGTTTTGAGTTGATTGGAGTGTGTAAGAATTTTATTGTATGTTTGTACCTGTACAGTTGTGTAGGTCCTCAGTTAGAGTGTATCCTGTATTACATGTGCAAATGTACAGGCCTGGCAGGTTAATGCAGTTGTTCTCACAAAGGCCGTTTCTCAGTTCACATTCGTCAACATCTGCCAACAAAAAGAAAAGTCTTTCTTTGTTATGCTGTGCTATGCTAGACCAGAAAAGTGGGCCAGTTTTGTGATTTCCCCACTTAAACACACCTGGCTTAACTCACCTGTTAATTGACAAGTGTGTTTGAGGAGATGACCTACCAAACTGTGATGGACCGCAGGCCCTTGGAGCAGAGATGGGCATCCTTGCTCTAAAGCGGTAACTGAGCTGGATTCGTTTTATCGTTTTATCAGGTTCTTTGATGTAATTTATGACTGATTTAGCTAATTTGTATGATATAAAGTATATTTGTAGTTTTCTCAAATGACCACAGATGATGTATCTGGATTGAAATGTCAGTATGTGACAGGTATGACACAATATTAACAACACAGTGCACCGTATGATGACTGACTGATAATTTCTGGATATTCTAATGACAATTGAAAACATGAATACAATTCAGTTATTCAAAATGTGAAATTAGCTACACCTTCAGGGGCTCCTGTTAAGTGTACCCCAGGAGCCAACGCACCACACATTACAGGGAACCTGAAGCTGTTAGCTAGTCATAGGTATGGCAGGACAATGATAGAATCACTGTTCAAACTCTTGATATCTTATGCCTTACAAAGACCTGGATTAGACCTGACAATTTGTTGCTCTAAATTAGGTCACCCCTCCAGCTATAATGATGTACAGTAATCCCCCGCTATTCGCGGTGGTTACGTTTCAAGAGTAGCCGTATATAATTAAAAACCGTGTTGTTGTGTTTTGGTTAAAAAAATTTTTTAAAAATGCCTAAATTGCCCGTTTTTTTTGGTGTAAACCCTAAATATATCATTGCTTGGTTATGGGAATGTAGGAACTCTGTCTGGCATGTTTTTGTTTAGCATTTTTTAAAGTTTTATTATTTAATGTAAATATTCAGCAGATCAATACATAGCATTATATAGTCTATATATTTTATTATTATTTTTGCTATTTTTCTCGTGGCAAAACCCCGTCTCACCTACTATGGCAAGAACAAAGCACACATGAGCACTCAGTCAACCAGCGACTTGAAAAAATTATCATCATTGTTATTATTATTGCTAACAATAACAATAGCAATAAAAATAATCATATTATTATTGTTCTTATATTATTATTATTATTATTATTATTAATAATAATAATAATAATACTAACATATTATTATTATTATTATTATTATTATTATTATTATTATTATTATTATTATTATTAACAAAAAATAAATATGCTCCCAAAACATTTTAATTTCATTTTAAACTTAATACATTACCCTTAATGAAAATATTAAGGTAAGCCCATACAGACTGTACTGTAATTAATGCATGGGTATTTTCTTTGTTATAAACAGGTGAATATAGTAATAAATTATTATATTATTATTATAATACTTTTTAGTAATAAATATACAGTAAAATGTAGGGGTGATCACCGATAATTTTTACAGTTCAATAATTTACTGTACACCAGTGGCACATAGAAACGCAGACATTTAGACAGACACTGAAGATCAACAGCCTATTTAATTTAATTTTCATTAAAAAAAGAAGTGCTTTATACATCAACGGAAAGTGCTCGCAGCTTTTCTAGGCGGGGCAAACATCAATCTCTGTGAAACTTCATAGTTAAATAGGGCTCAATGAGACCTTTCCAAAGAACTTGCCATAATAATCCCCGACAATCCATCCTTATATTGTTCACCCCGCCCAGGTGTCCAAATACTTTTGTCCGAGTTGAACGGTATATCTCCGTATCTCCTGGGCTCTAAATGTGTGAAATCTACATTTTTAAGCTGTTTACAAATGGCACCCCATAGGGGGCATCTTACTATACCATGTTCTCTGTGCAGTGTTTCTCCCTTATTATACCACAGTTACGATTTTTGTATTTGTGTGAAGGTATACAAAATGTATCCGGACATTTTTTGAAAGTATTTTTTCTTTAAAAAAAAGACTCAGCGAGTATCAGATTTGTAGTGTATCGGCATCGAACATAAAAAAGTGGCATCATGCCATGTCTCATAGAAACAGTATTATACAAGTGAATTTATAAAGTCTGGATATGAGGATATGAGGTTGGTGCATATGAGGGTCTCGCGTTATGATAACATCAACCAGGCCGGTTATATCTTAAATGTGTTGTTTGTTCCCAGGTGAAACTAATCCAGTTCAATTGACATTCAGTCTGAAATTAAATGATGATGTGGTAGGGACTTACCATAGCAGGACTGGCCATCTCCGCTGTAGCCCTGGTGGCACTGGCAGAAATATGAGCCTATGGTATTTCCACAACGAGCATTCACATCGCAGCTGTGAACTCCTGATACACACTCGTTCACATCTACACAGCACCACAATTAAGACAATGATAAACAGCTATCAGTATTCATAATTAAGTCTAAGCTAGGATTATTCTAACCTGTGTATTCTGTGAAATAATTTGCTAGACTTGAGACGGTATTTCACCTGTGCAGTGGGTTCCATTTCCATGGTATCCATGAGGACATACACACTTGTAGCTCCCCACTGTGTTCTCACACTTTCCTCGATTAGCACACACACCTTCCTGCTCAACACACTCATCAACATCTAAAGAAAAGAAAATGACCACTAGAATACATTATCTCTATATACTTTATCATTGTATCTTCATTACTGTTTTGTAAGATGAGATAAGATTAACATTTATTAGTCCCACAAGTCCCACATTTGCTAGAGTTCAGTATTTTTATGAATTCATGCAGATTGTATTAACTGCAAATTCAATGCAAATTCAAACATTAAGCTAGATGTCAAAACCAGGCATTGATACCTTCATTATGCAATTACTATGCCTGAAAGTGATGAACTAAAAAAGAGTATGTTAGATCAAGTAGGGTGAAGGAAATTCTAACTTTATGACAAAACTTGAACAGTTCGACATGGCAACACTGCCATCTGTGGATTGTAGCAAGAGCTAAATGATTTAAATTCCAAAACTAATCAGTGCCATCACACTTATGGTATGCCCATATGAATTGCTTAAATCTGAGTGTAAAAGCTGTGTACAGTTTTGATATTTGAATGTGGTCACAGACCCTTGTCCATTGCCTTACTGCTATTCGTACCTAAACTCCATTAATATAAAAACACACACTGTTTGAGATGCCTTGAGTAATTACGGTAATTAAGACGCAAAAAAGTCAGACAGAAAAAGCTCACCCCTTGGTACAATGATCAAACAGGTGCTTTAAAGCGAACTGTTCGAAGACTTGAGCGTAAATGGCGATTAACCATATTGGAATCCTTCCACCTAGAACGAGGGCCCTAAAGAGCACTTACCACGGCAGGCTCAGCCTGAAAATGACAGCACATACCAAAGAAAACGCCCATGCATGAATTACAGGAGTGCCTATACAACGGTAAAATCGATATTTACATTTTATCAATGTAAACTGTACAGTTTAAATATGTGTTTACCTTTACATTTTCATTAAGGCTAATGAAATTAAAGTGTTTTGGGGGCATATTTAGGGTCAACACTATCAAAATATGCATTTTTAGCCATTTTTCTGTAGGTTGCAAGATCATAATAGCTTGTCCAGCCTTTTCCATCTTGAGATCTGTGGAACACATTGTCAGGATCCTCAAACCATTTCTGTTGCCATGAACAGGTGTACTTGGTCTACAACAATATTTGGGTAGGTGATATGTGTCAAAGTAATGTTTACATTTATTAATGGACCCTAGGTTTCCCTGCAAAACACTGCCCAGGGCATCACACTGCCTCTGTACAAATTGTCTCCTGCGTATCCTGGTGTCATCTCTTCCAGGGTAAGCAACACACATCTAATCAGCAAGCTGTAACATTTTTAACATAACCATTTTAACCATTTTGCAATTTTTTTAGCAAATTGTACCAAAGTTGCTCTTCTGTGGGATTGAATCAGATGGGCTAGATAGGTACAATGTACACTTGAGCGCATCACAAACAGCACAAATTAGTAGATTGTTTGCTAGAGACGTGTTCTACTGCAACCTAACGTATCCCACCAAGTGCCACTGTAACAAGATAACCAATGTTATTCAATTTCTCTCTCTCTCTCGTATACATGCACATGTACACAAACAAACACAAACACACAAAACTCACCCACGCAGGCTGCCTTGTCCTCTCTGAAGCCAGTCTGACACAAACATTTGTAGCTGCCCCTTGTGTTCAAACACACGTTTCCAAGCTCCCTTTTACAGCTGTCTTCGTAACTACACTCATCAACATCTGCATGGAAAAGGGATATTTTTACGGGATTATAGCCTATACAGTGTAAACTACTAACTGTATTACAACTTTATAAAACTTTAAAAAAAACTGAAATACAAAAACAAATACATACCAGAGCCTTCGATAACGCAATGAACTCACCAATGCAGTTGTGTCCATCAATTGCCAGGACAAATCCAGTTGGACAGTGGCACGAGAAAGATCCAGGGCTATTCTTACATATAGCCCCTTTGCCACAGGCCTGCAGACCAGTTACTGAAGCTAAAGCACATTCATCTATATCTATAACAAACATACAACCAAAGAGAAACATAATTTATTTAGCCACTGTGTAATTGCCTAATTATTAATGTGTGTATATAGTATAGAAATATAGTATATAGTATATAATATAATTAATTGCAAAAAATAAATGATGATAACACTGATGTCCACAAGGTTGTAGACACATGGCCATTTAATATTTCTAACAAAATCAGAGGCATTAATAGGAGGGGCATTTTACTCCTCTAGCTGACACGTGGCATTGGACATGGTGAGCTTGGGCTCATGTGCGGCAGGTCCATAGAATCCAATGATACAACTCTGTATGTGCAAAATCTGTGTTTGAGTCCGAGTGTACCTTAAACTAGCAGCATCCTCACAGAAGCGTCAGTCTGAATGTGCTCACCATGACAGCCCTCAGAAATCATCAGGTAACCACGGACACAGCTACACACAAAGGAGCCCGGGGTGTTGGTACAGTTGCTGTGGTAACCACATGGCCCAGGGTCACCCTGCCCACACTCATTAATATCTTCCATGAGAAAAGGAGAAACAGATAGATGGAGATCGAAAATCAACTGCTGTTAATCAATCACCACAAATATCCAGTAATAATGCTGCAATTAATAAATTAATGAATGCATTGAAAATTGAATGGAAACTGGTCATTTAGAACCTGAACGCAGCCTCCAAAATCATAAATCCACATTGCACATGTTAAAACCAGTGATGTTCTAAAAAAGGTTTTAAAAATCTTTTAACCTTAGTATTACCATAAGTGTTTCGAAAAATTAGGACAGATAGCATGCAGCTATCTTACCCTCACACTCAGCTGTTGGCTTTCGGGTGTAACCTGCAGCACAGGAGCAGTTATTCTCCTCCATGCTCACCTGGTTACTCTGGCAACCGTTTTCTGTTCTGGAGGTTGGAGAAGTAGGTGTGGGGGGTGGATCTGGGACCAGAATAGAAAGATTTAAATGAAAAAGTCTTATGGGGCATTGTCCATGAATAATTACATGTGTGTTTGTGTGTGTATGTGTGTACCTGCAGTAGGAAAATTCAGAGAAGTATGATTGCTGCTGGCAAGTTTGATGTGCTCAGTCTGATTCTGTTTGTGAGTGCAGACAAATTCAGAACACAGCCACAAAGACTTTGGGTGAGGTACTTTGCTTGTACTGAATACGACTTGTCACATACCATTAATACCATTTCAAAACAGTGTAAAGAAAGTCATGATGAAGGCATTGATAGATTTGGTCAAAAATACCTAGGATAAAATCTCATCACATTCACACAATACACCATTGACACTGTTAATATTTCTAATGAATTTATTAAAACTACACCAGAAACATTTCAAATACACAAGACTTCACATTATTTAGCTGAATAGTTTACCTGGTCCATTGCCTGTGGGGTGGTGTGTTCGAGGATTTTGTTGTCCTTCTGTCCAGTGGCCAGAAAATTAGCAGACTGGATTACTAGCAGAAAAAGGACACTTGATATTCCCATTCTAAGAAGTAATGAGACAGTTCATAATAAATACAGAATGCAAAACACACAGAATGGCACACATTATATATTACTCATTGTCCACTGTGTATATCAACCGTCTACACAAAAAGAAAGATTATTTAATCTTAAGAAAACTACTGTTGTTGATTTCCCAGACGGCCTGGAGGTCATGCTCCACTTTAACGCAAACCTAGACATTATGGAGCCTGTTATTAACTCGCTGCTGATAGTCTCACACATCATCCGTATAAAGTAATCCAGAAACAAAAGATTCTCATCCTTCTGCCTTCACACACACATACAGTTTATATCCCATTGGCCGTACAACTTAGATTAATGAGTAAGACATCATGCATAAAAAACTTATTTTCACTTTTTCTCTGCGGCACTGAAAGCTGATCTCAAGTCTACAGATCCACGCTTTACCCCTTCATCTGCAGGCAACTCTGCACAGGACCGCGCCGTTTTTCAAGATGAAGACGTTAAAAAAAAAACACGCGAAAACAAAGAAAGATCAGCTGAAGATAAAACACCTGAAAATATCAGCGAGTTCGCTTTGACGAAACTTGCCTCACTCCTAAAACAGACACAGCTGAGGGTTGGACTAAACCAATCCCACATCCTGTGCTTTAATTGTGTACTTCCCATTCACTGAGCGACCCCCTGCCCCGCAGCGTCAGCTTTAAAAGCTGAACGAGGTATTGCCGTTTATGACCGCGGATTTCCATTTCAAGTAGGACCATACCAGCAGTGCTTCATTAGGATGAAATTCCTTCATAACACAAAAGACGCTCCACGACTGAGGCACCCCTGAAAACTCTTCTCGGGCAGTTCAAGTCAGGTCGCCTTTTATTGTCATCCATCCACGCACACAGTATTTGATTAAACGAAATTGCATTTCTTATAGTCCCAGGTGCAGGGACAGTGTACACACACACACACACACACACACACACACACAACATACGACATTAAGACAAAAACAATGTAACAACAGACATTCGGGAAGGCAAAAGAAGGAATAAGCAGCTGGAACATATTGAGCTAGTAGAGTGCAAAGACGCCAAGAATGTGCAAGAAGTATGTTGCATAGTACATACATATATACATACATAAGTACATATGGTGGTCGTTTGAGGAAAAGTGTCAGTGCGTGGGAACATATAGGAATGTAACTTGGTACATTAGTGATGAGAATCAGGCCATCTTTGAATACATATTCAGACGAGAGAGAGAGAGAGAGAGAGGCTGTACATGCACACCAAGTCAAGTAGATTTTACTATCATTTCTACTATATACACAGTACATGTTAAAAATGAAACAACGCTCCTCCAGGACCATGGTGCAACACAAGAGCAGAACACAAGTGCAAGACAGGACAGAACAAGAGCAACAATACCACTAAACGAGACAGGACAAGACAATGTGTAGTGCAAATGACCAAATTAGTCACTTGGTTGCCCATTTATCATCCATTACTTACCTGTGCCCTGTGCTTTATACCTACAGGCCATATGTTTCTCTGCATCGACTTTACCCTCCTTCGGGGTCAGAACACACACAGGCCATAATCGTGATGTTGGTGCGACTACAAATCAGTATTGTTAGATTTTTTAAAACTGTAAGACTGTTGGTTGGGTTGCAAATTCAGTTGCTGACATTTCATCTGAAGTTGTCCTCTGCGCCGTTATCCATCATCTCCGTTAACAGTTTTGGTTGGTCAACGTTCTGGGCAGCAAACACACACCAGCGTGTGTCACTGCTGTCTTAAGACCAGACATCCTGTGGGGGGCTCTACTGATGAAGCGGGCCTAGGGGGCCTACAGATGATGCAGAGAAACAAACTAGTTTTTGCTGCAAAGTGCACCTAAAGGACAAGAGCAGATAAGAGACTATATCTGTCTCAGCACAACACACAGATGGACAGCTATAAGCTTGATTGCTGTCTAACATTCTGTAATAAGTCATTATAAAATAAGTTTTCCCCAGTGGCCTTCAAAACCTTGAGCTCCAGAGTATCACTGTGTAGTTGTCTACCAGTCAACAAAATATAAATGGGCAGATTACATGTTTGTATTCAGAACTGAAGATACATGCAAACAGCAACAGCTCGCCTGCCTCAGACAGTGACTCAGATCAAATGAATGGTCCTCAGTTTTCTCACATTACCATACACGATCCCTGCTGTGTGCCGGAGTATATTTTGTCATAACAGGCAAAAATGACTATGAGGCAGAAAAAATGTAGTCAGAGCTCTTTATTTTTAATGGTCATTTCATCAGTAGCAGTAGTGCATGTGTGTGAATGCAGGTGTAGGAGAGTGCTTTAAATCTTATTGAAAGCTGCAACATCCACACTCTGGACCTGCAAAATAACAAAAACACATCAGAAAGTGTACATCTATGGATAAGATTATAAAAAAAAAAGTCAATTAATTTAGGGGTATGCTCCCCTTCATGTATCCTTATGCTTTACTTACATAGTCTTCAAACTTAGTGATCTCTTCTTCCAGCAGGTCAGTTCCCACCTTATCGTCCTCAACCACACAGTTAATCTGCAGCTTCTTAATACCATAACCAACAGGTACCAGCTTGGAGGCTCCCCACAGCAAACCGTCAACCTGCACCGACCTCACACAGTTTTCCAATTTTGCCATGTCGGTCTCATCATCCCACTGCAAAACACATACACGCAGCTTAAACAGCGAGTAAGCTATAAGTGCTAACACCAGACACATCCTTGAGCAGGTAGAACACTGAAGAAATATAAGTACAAACATGCAAGTGCAGAAGGTCCTTCAGAAAGCAAAGCTTTAGTGGCAGACATAACATTTAAAGATGAACAAATGCAAAACATAAAAAATAAAAGACTACAAACACCTGGCAAAAACAATGGGATGTCCACACAGCTTTACTCCGAGTTCACTATTGACAAATAACATCAAGCTGGTTGCAACGTTTCTGAATAGTGGATTACAGAGAGGTTTACGGGATAAAGTCTCATCACAGACCACTTTTGTTTCTGACCACAAATTACAGTTCTGTCACAAAGATGCTCATTTCAGCCCCTTTGTTTTGTTTCTATTTTCAAGGCATGCTACTGATATCCTTTTATATACCTTCTCATTTCGTTTTTACTTGAATTTTAGACAGCTGTCTGGGAACAGCCAACATCTTTTTCTGTGTTGGAGAACCTTCTGAACCTCTGAAGGAGTTTTAGAATCCTCTCCACTGTTTCAATTCACAGCTCTCTTGTTGCAGCCATAGTTTCTTTACAAGCCCAACAGCTTGTTAATCTGTGCAAGCTCTGCTGACTAAATTGCAATTCTAAAACGTGTGCAGGTATTTGTCCAGCTACAAAAATATTTCTGCATGTTTATAGGTAACTAGGTAAAGAGGTAAAGAGGCTGTGTGAACATCTTCCAAGTGTGGTGACTGTATTGTAATCAGTAAAACCCCATAATGATACTCACAGGCTTGACATCCAACAGGATAGAGGATTTAGCGATAAGGGCGGGCTTTTTAGCTTTTTTAGCGGCATATTCCTGGAGCCGCTGCTCTTTAAGCCGCTCAGCCTCCTCATCCACTTCTTCATCACTGCCAAACAGGTCAATATCATCGCTTTCGTCTTCGTCACTTTTTGCTGGTGGAGGAGGTGTTTTCTCTGTAGGTGGGTTGGTTTTCTGTGGAAAACAACAAAGTAAAGTTACCAAACTACTAAAGAAGCAAAAACTAGTGTGTAGCACACCGTGTACCGTAGTGTTTTATAGTTACTCACATTAGAAGCTGTTCCATTCACCAGTGGTGCTGGGACTGCAGGCCTTTTTTCCAGGACAGAGACACGACTCTCCAGTTTAGAGAGAGCAGCACGCAACTCCTCTACCACTGAGAGAGTAAGCAGAGAAATATAAGGTAAGACTGATGTGAAAGCAGCTGAAGACCACTAACACACATAGAAAAATTCCACTTTAAATCAAGTCAAATTCATTAATTGCTCCAAGCAGTGACAGACAGTTTGATATATCTGGTACATAGGCTAGACATACAGACAGCTTCATTATAAAGCTCCACAACAGCAATGCAGAAATAAGAGTCTTGAAAAAGGTCAAAAGATAGCATTCAGGAACAATATACTCAAAAAGTCAAATATTTTTTATGATTTAAGACATCCTCACATTAATGTCAATTTTATTAAAGATACAACATGAAAAACATACCATTATCATCCAGTTAGCCACATTTAAAAATAAACTTTTTTCATTCACTTTTTTTCCAACTTTAGTCATCTGAAATTCCCTCACCTTTGTGTAGACTATGGTTCTCCAGTTCCAGGTTCTTCAAGCGTGTGAGGAACTCTCCCTGTTCAGCACTGCTACATCCTGAAGTCTGGAAATGAACGCGCGACACACAGTCAGTGGAGTAGTGTCAGGTACTATCAATAAGATACATACAAGAGAAAACAGATAATCACACTTCATTAATGCAAACACAAACTTGCAACTTAGGGCAGAAAGAATGTCAACTATAACAGTCAACTATACATCACATAACACAACACACTATTGAAACGTTCTTTAGTCTTCTGTGGTATAAATAATAAAAGAAAACAACACGTAACCACACATTAACACACGCATGCAAGGCATACACAAGGAATTCAGCTTCAACCGGACAGTGTGTGTTCGAACAGGCAACAGGTGAGTCTGTCACATGATCACACACACTTACAGTGGAGATGTGGGAGGGGCTTAGAGACTTGGGGGTAGAGCCTCTAGTTGGCTGCAAGGTCGTCTTCAACTAAGGGAAAAATATGGTAAAGATAGGGCTAAAAGAGTTTTGTTGGAAGAGAAACTGATAGACATAAAGAGAGATAAAGAGACAGGGAGTGAACCTACATACAGCTGGCTAGACAGAAATGACAAAAAAAAAAGGTAGGTTTAAGTGAATCTGAATCAGAATCGTGTTTATTGGCCAAGTATGTGAGGGAACACATATAAGGAACTTGTTTCTGGTTGATGGTTTCTCTCAAACACAACAGTATAAAAAAAACAAGAGGAAATGGGGTTGTGTAACACTAAAGTGGTGAACAGAGAGTAACTTACTCCGGCAAGAGACTTCTGGATATTCTCTCGTGCTCGAGCAATATCCTGGAGAATAGTGTTAGCTCCGTAGTCCTATATTATCAAAAATACAAAAAAAAAATGACAGGGGTCTGGGAACAGCATTTAAGCTTTGAAACAGAACATTTTTCTACATGTCTGTATGCTGCAGTGGGGTTATTGGTATTGTATATGGTCAAATATCAATCATTTGGTATGTTTTTTTTATTGCTTAGAAAAGAAATTTAAATGTATTAACTCAAAGCCTACTCGTTTAAGAAGAATTTTTAGTAGTTCATACCGGTGTAGTAGTGTGGGGGGAGTTTTCACATGCGCCTAACTAACAGTAAATGGTACTAGTGAACATTAGGGAATCAACAAGTAACCAAGCAATAAGTGTGTTTTATGTTTCTGCAAAGTCAAGACCGACACCCCCACAGTTTGCTTTGCATACTATACATGACTTTAGTAGCGCATTTTATTTCTATACATGCCAACATTTCAGGCATCCAACTAGAGTGCTTAGATTACTTTTGCAAGATTATCTTGGTATATAAGAGTCAGTAGTTGTTAGTTTCAGATTCCCAGTCAGATTCTGTGTGAAGGATAATCATACCTGTGTACTTAGTGTGGGCCCATTTATCCTTTCATAGAATCTTCGCTCAGCCTCATCATAGCGTGGCTTGTCAAACCAGATCTTCTCCTGAGCCAAGAAGTCCACTCCAGTCATTCTACACAGATGAAACAAGCACACTGTATCAAGTAATTAACATTAACAATTACCTTTACACTATAAAAGTAACACATTCTTGTCTTCTAATCAACAACTCTCAGTATCTGAATGAAATACTGTCGGTGGGAAAAAAATCAATTAAGGTACACAAACAAAAGAGTAGCTCATAGAATTTGTATCATCATCTGCATTCGGCTGCTCTTGAATAGGGATCACCACAGAAGATCAACAGTCTCCACTTCCCTCAATCCTCTACATCTTCCTCTCTCACACCAACAACTAATACAATCCAAAAAGAAAGAATAAAACAAAAGAACGTGTAAAAATAGAGAATTAGTCTAATCTAGGACCCCAGAAAATAAAATGGTGGATCAGGTTTTTGCACTCAAGCAGACACTAACAAGAAAATCAGTGGCCGTTTTAAAAAGAGCTTTTAAAAAAAGCACGAAATCTAGGCAATCTCTTAAATGAAGAGCTTTCACTTTCATCTCAGATTAACAATACTGCTGAGACCCTCACTGTCTCACTGTCCCCCACCTCTTCATTGAGCACTTAGGATAACAACTACATGTCCACGGGTGTGTCCGAAATCGCATACTTGTGTCAGTGCACTGAGATTTAGTGAGTAGTGTGCACTGCTGTGGGTCAGTGCCGTCCTAAAGGGAACACTAACGTTTTGCACTTAGCTGAAATGACAGACAGGCATTTGCTGGCGATTCTCCAACCACCAAGATATCTGCC
>JBBPCW010259519.1:0-12864 GCA_037974425.1 Phenacogrammus interruptus
ACCCAAGGTTTAAATGAGAGACAGACAGAGAGAGAGAGAGAGACAGAGAGACAGAGACAGAGAGAGAGAGAGAGAGATAGATAGAGAAGGAGGAAGAGAGACAGAGACAGAGAGAGAGAGACAGAGAGACAGAGAGAGAGAGCGAGAGACAGAGAGAGAGAGAGAGATAGAGAGAGAAGGAGGGAGAAAGAGAGAGAGACAAAGAGAGAGAGAGATACAGAGAGAGAGAGCGAGAGACAGAGAGAGAGAGAGACAGAGAGACAGAGAGAGACAGAGAGAAGAGGAGAGGAAAAAAGACATAGAGCAGGAAACGTAAACAGAGATAAAATGAATGAAAGAGTGAGAAAGACATGAATAGAGTTGTGAGAGAGAGTGAAACAATGAAAGAGTTTCTGTAGAAGATAAACCTTTATTAGTCCCTCCTGTGTGAAATGTGTTTGGTCATGGCAGAAAGTGGACAGAACAATATTAAGAGCAGCAAAAATTCAGAAAAACTATAGAATGTAAGATAGAACGTACAATGTAAGTCGCTAAATGTACAGACTAAAATCTATCATTATAAATACAGATCTGTAAACTGTAATTATATACAGAGTGGATGTATAAGTAAAAATGAGAACACACACACACAATGGAGTGACAGGCCTTGACCTTCACCTGGACCTCATAACTCTCACCTGAACCTCACCTAAACCTCACCCGGACCTCATCTGAACCTCAGACTGGTAAAAACTCTAAGGCACCCTGGATTCCTCCTGGAGAGACTGAACGTCTTCAGGTGACAGAATTAAAGCCAACATCGCCCCCTGCAGGACACCAACACCTGCCCCGGGGACCCTCAGCACCAGAAATACGCTTCAGTACAACAGAGACAGAGAGAGAGACAGAGAGAGAGACATAGAGAGAGAGGGAGGGAGAGAGAGAGAGAGCGAGAGACATAGACAGGGAGAGTGTGTGTGTGTGTGTGTGTGTGTTAGTTTTCTCTCCCTGGCACTATATTGGACATACGTCCCAATATTTTTGTCCACTCTAGACAGATTTGTTTCACAGTGCCTCTCAATCGACGTATTGGGACGTAACGCCATTCAACTCTAAGGTTGAGCGTACCAATACCTATCGTACAGGAACTAACGTCTAGTCTTGTGTTAGTCAACGAAAATAAAGAGACATTTTAGCATAGTTTTAATTTTGTAAACCACATTTAGTCTCGTTCTTCATCAATATTACACTATTACACGATATATTTTGTTTCGTTATCGTCACATGACCAACCTTTACGTTGCGTCTCGTCTCGTTTTAGTCATGTGATAAATGTTCGTTGACGATGATAGTCATAATTTTCTTTGACGAAACCATCACTACTGAAGAAAAACCCTCTACTGCTAAAAACATCTACACTCAACTCAGTTTTAGTTCTATGTTACCACTGGTGTTTTCCTAACATCTGCTTTACATGTCGAGGGTGATGGAGGTGAGGAGAACCTCCCTAAAGCTGGAGGAACCTCTGGAGGAACCGAGACAGAAAAAGTGAAAAAGCCCTCTGGGGGACAGTGAGTGAGACTGAAAGAAATGACAGTGTTCCAGTAGAACCACAAACTCACCAGATAAGGAGATGCGACGAGGCCAGCCGAGGCAGTCCAGGCCTGTGGGGGTGCTCTGGGAGAAGAAGTGGTCTTTGAGGGACGCAGAGGACAGCTGCTCTGGAGAAGTGAAGGACAGTCTCATCCCAACCTGTGGAGGATAAGGAACATCCACAAGCTCTTAATCCCCCATAGGACAGAAGCTGAAACAGTTTGGCTTAAAAAATCTAATTTGCACGATTTTCACCCCCCCAGGGCCTTCACACACACGAGAAGATTCATACTTACATCGTTCTTATTCCTCTGGATTTTTATTACTCAGCCCTTCTAAACTTCTCTTTAACGTAAATTGTTTGATGACTTTATTGCTTGGTCTACTCAGGGTTCATTTCCTTACATTTTGGATTTGCTTAACGGTGCAGTATCCACTTGGTTTTGCGTGGATCAGCATTCGGATTCAGTCTAACACAGATTTTTCTGAGAACCAAATTGTATTACCACCTCCAGTCCAGCGGTGGTAGTAATACACTGAAAAGTTGCTGCTGCAGTGCTCCATACAATGTCTTTGTATTTTAGTGTTTTAACCCCCACCTCCAATTTTCAACAGTTATCTCAGTTTATTTAGTATTAGTAAGCTGTGCCCTGTCTAAACATGTGGGTAGAGAGAGTTATTTCAACCTTTCTTTTGTGTAGAAAGATTCTGATTCTGATTATTTACCTTTACATTTTCTTTAAGGGTAATGCATGCTTTTTTAGGCCAGTAAAAACTTAAAGTAAGTTTAAAGCCTGGTATTTGAAGGCCGTATGGTTGCCAGGAAACTTTGGATAAAAGGTTGAGTGCAAGAGTGACTGCAATTTAAAATTTTGTCCAGACATTGTCTCTAAGAGACTCGTTCAAGACTCTCGTTCATCGTTCAAGAGACTCCAGTGTGTTCTGAGAATCTAGGCGTTTGTCTGCAGTGGGGTGTTTACAGAACCTGCACTCTGATTGGTCGAAAGTGTTCCTTTGGCTTTGGAAGAAAATCAAGCCTATTGCAAAAAACAACTGTTGCCTTTTTAAATGTTGCTTCACCGAACAGTCACTGAAAAAGATAAATTTTTATTTGAAAATAACTGCAATAAAAGATGTTGTGTGTGAAGACATTAAGTGAAAACTTTTTTCAATCAGAATAAGCCTTTAACCCTGGACTTAATGAAAGAAGAAGTGGGTAAACAGTTAATTACGGTTAATTAGAGGAAGAAGAAGAAGATGATGAAGAAGAAGAAGCTGCAGGATGTAGCATGGCTGCTCTGTGTCTTGTCCTCGTATTTTAGTGTTTTAACCACCCCCCAATTTTCAACAGTTATATCAGTTTATTTAGTATTAGTAAGCTGTTCCCTGTCTAAGCATGTGGGTAGAGAGAGTTATTTAAACCTTTCTTTTGTGTACGAGTCTTTGCACGCTGCTAATGCTAACTGCTAATTCTAAATTTTTTTAAGCAATAAGGTTTTCTGATTCTGATTATGTATTTACCTTTACAGTTTCTTTAAGGGTAATGAAATTAAAGACAGAAATGAGTCAGTATGTGTTGATTAGCTCTGGGTTTGGTAAAGAAAATGGCCTTTATCTTACAAGCAGTCAAGAAAATGCCACAAAAAGAAAAAGTTGAGCAAGAGAACATGCACAGACCAAAGAAAGCCAGGCTGAAGAAAGAAGTAGAACAAGAAGCACAGGAAGTTTTGGAAGACCCAGAGCGTTGGTCCCTCTGTTGGCGAGTTTCTTACTTTCTCGTGTTCCTCAGAATGTGAAGAGTTAAGCTGGCTGAGACTTCGCTGCACGATCTGCTTCTTCTTCTGGATCTTCTTGGTCTTCCCTAAATCAGACAGGAGCTCATCTGAGCAGGAGCGCTGCTGAGTTCTTGTGGTTCCCGTCTTATCAAGTGGGTCTGTGACCACTTCTCCGATGTCCTTCAGATGTGACGCCCATCCACAAATGTCAGAGACGGGTCTCGGAGACCGACGCTCAAGTCTTCTCAGTCGTGGCACGCAGGACGAACCCTGCAACCTCCTTTCAGCTGGGTGGACGCCTGCTCTAACGACGTCCTGCATGTGCTTTTGAGGGCAAAGTCAAGTTGTTATTGCAGGGATGGGTTAGGATGAAAGATGTGAGATGTGAGAGCATGTTTTTCGTGCATGAGTTTCAGGTTTGGGTTTGTAAGAACTTGCTTGGTCAGTCAGTAGCCATTATCATGCTTTATCACAGAAATCACAACTGTTCCCTTGCAACATAAGGTGGTCCTAAAAATGCATGCATGATGGCACAAAGATTTATTAAAATCGAATTAAGCTTCACTTTTGCCTGATTATAAAGTGGTAAAAAACTTTTACTCACCTCAGACTCGTTGCCAGAGTTGGTGGAAACTAGGCTGGTTTGGGACTGGCTGTCAGAACTACTGTCCTCGATTAAGTACTCAGTGTCAAAAGAGTGGGCTGATGCAAGCTGACCAACTCTAGCTCTGAAGGTATTTGTCCTCTGTGGGTGATCTGAGAGGCCTTCCATGCTCTGGCCCTGACCCAGAGAGCAGAGAGAAGAGGCTACGGACCTTGACGGATAACGGAAGCTCCTCCGGTGACCCCAGAGTCCAGGGCTTTGAGGTTTGGGACTCATTGGCCTCATTGGTGTATCAAGGCCCTCAAAGGAGCCCAAAGATCTGGCCCAGGATGGAGATAGCTGGTTGGCAAGAGCAAAAACTGTGGGGTGAATGGGAGCACGAAAGCTTTCCTCTTCTTCCTCAGCCTCAAAGGCTTCTACTGAGGCTTGATCAGATTCTGGAGAGAGTCCATTGGACACTGGGCTCTCATCAGAATCCATCTCAGGTTCAACTCCTGCATCTTGGATTGATGCAGGTTTTTTGCTAATTGGATCAGAGTGTCGCGTGTTTCTCAAAACCTTCTCCAGGGGTTCCACTCCTTTCTGAGCCAAGCTTACAACACGGTCACCTCTGGACTTGGTACTAATGGATGCAGGAACAGAAAAAGTTCTCTTTAGCATCTCTGCGTCTTTAGCCAGCTTCATGTTCTTCCTGGTCTTCGTGTCTTCATTCTGGACCTGCTGCTGGCGCTCCTTCTTACTGGATCCGATCTCGAACAAGTTTGACAGGGACTTGTTAGCCATGGCTAGCTTCAGGCGCAAATTTAAGTTATCACTGCTCTTGCTCCTTTTCTGGCTAAACTCTTCCATCATGGGAGACGACTTAAAATGCAGGATGTCACCATACCCGCTGTGCTGGCCCACTTGTTTGGTAATCAACATGGATCTGGATTGTTCACACTTCTCCAAATTTTGCCAGGTCAAGGCGAAGGCTTTCTCAAAGATGTCGTCATTGGTGTGATCACTATACTTTGACAAGTGGTCCATACTATGAGACATATGGGCTCTATGGAGGGAGGGGTGGGCTCGATTACGTTTGATGGAACTGTGACACTTCAGCTCATTTCTTTCTTCTGCTTCCTCTGAAGAAGCTTTGACTTCTGTCTCGACCTTGTTACCACCCTTAGGCTCTCTCTTGGCCTTGCGGAAAGAGGGTATCCTGGAGAACATGGAGAACCTTGAGCCTTTTCCTGCCGAGTTGTTTTTGTTTTCCTTGTTTTTCACCGGTCCCTGGGGACAGCAGCTAGTTCCCATGTAAGACTGAATGCTATCTTCTGGAGATACAGATAAAGTATTCCCATTTGCCAGAGAGATGACACTGTTGCCATCTTCTGGCCTATCAGTAGCAAAACAAACTCTTTTGACTGAAGAAACTTTGCCTAGCATCTCATTTTTGTCCTTAATGGAGGTACAACCATTGGGTGAGAAACAGTCAGTTGTACCTTCAGCTGAGATGCTTTCTTTCTCAAAACTGTTCTCGAGCCCAGATAATACAACTTCCTTCTGTATTTCCAAACCACTCTCCTTCTCTAACTTGAGTGGGCCTTCTTGAGAATGATCTGTTTCCATAATGGGCTCCAAATTAGTAACAGACAATGTACCAACACTGATATCCGTGAAGGGGTACATCTCTATCTTACCGCTCTGTGCCTGCATGGGTTCCGACATGTGAGCTGCATGAGCTGATTCAAATAAATCTGTATCAAACAATCTTTCACTATTTTCCACTGCCTGATCCTTGGTGTCTTTGTGAGTGCAGCTTAAAAGCAACAAGCTTTCCTCTCTGAGAATCTCTGGATATTCAGGTTGGAGACGTTCCGTGGCTTTAAATTCGCCAGTAATCAGCCCATGGCGACTGTGCTGACCATCTGTGTGTGGAGAGGCTGAGGTATACAGGCCGGCAGAATCGCCCTGGCTCGTGACGTCCACGTCCTTGAGCTGAAAAACTCCTGCTGTCTGATCTCGCTCTACTGCAGAGAAGTGCAGCTGGCACTCGTTCTCAATCAGGTAATCACAGATATGATTACGAGCAGAGTCCTCAGGGCTGCTACTGGTGTCTAAATGAAGTGGGCTGACAATATCAGCTTTGTCGCCCATCAGCATAACTGTTTGAGGGTCCGTGCTGAAGCTAGCTAGCCTATTTGCTACATTTGTGACCTCATGCTTACAGTAATTGTCTTCCTCTGGAAATGAATGACAAGGATTGGAGTCAAATAAGGGTTCTTGTTCTAATGCAGTCCTAAGAACTGTTTCAGACACAATTGACGGACAAATCTTTGCGTTATCACCGTCTTTGTATTTGTCCTCACAGTAAATGTTTCCTTCTGAGAACAACTGGCAGAGTCTACTGTGTTCCTGCTCTAAGGCGGCACAGAGGAAAGTGCACGGTGTCTGGCGGCAGTGCTCAGAAATAACAGTCTTTATGTTATTATTAGTGTCTGACCCATCGTCCCTCACTTCTCTGGGAGTTGCACCATGATGGAAAGATGCTTCAGCACTCTCCACCTGATAATCCAAGTCAGACCAAGCTTGCAAATGAGTATCAGAGGGGGTATCATTTGCAATGCAAACCGCTTGGTCTTCTGCAGAGTCCCTTTCAAACGCCCATGACTTACGCAAATCCTCTTCCAGTAACTGTTTAGCAGGCAAACTGCTTGGTGTGAAACACTGTTTTGGATACACTGGAATCTTTTTGACCCCTGCATCCAAAGCAGACAGATTTGCTAACTCACAGTTGTGTGTGCAGTTTGTGGGAAGGTCATCATTCAGTTCAAAGCAAACATCTGTAGGACTAACTGGAGCTGCTACCAATTCTTGTGCAACAATTTCAAAAGGACATGGATGTTGATAACAACCAAAGCAAACTCTTTCCATCACACGAGAGTCACCATAATCTGAATTATCGGAATAAATTACCACCTGCTCTTTCTGTGGAATCACTGTGAATTCCGTTACATAGTCTGTGCTGGAACAGGGAAGAGTCTCGTTCCACGCCTCTATCCTCGGGATGCTACAGAATGGCGTGTCAATGTCTGTGGTACGAGTGTTGGTAAATGTAGTCGAGTCTGGTCCTACTACGACCTTCTCTTCTGTATGGTTTTGAGTTCTTTTGCTAAACTTTTGCTCACTTTTATGACAACTGACCTTTGAGTTAGGTTCTCCAGACACTTCAGTGTGATCTGGAGGAGCACCTTGCAGGTGGCAGGGTGTGTAAGCACTGTCTGAAAGACTGTCCTTTTCAGACTGAATCTCACTATGATCAGTGTGGGACAGCTTGTCCACATTGTGTAAATTATTTACTGGCAAAACACAACTGTGTGACAGACGTGAGGAAACTCCTTCTATTGAAGCAGGAAGACAAACAGGTGAAGCTTCTTCTGATAACCTCCCTTTGTTAGAATCTGGACTCTCACAAGCCCTGCACATATTTTCCTGGGACGATGTTAGATCCTCAGGATGGACAATACAGTCTTCAGAAGACGGAAGTTCATAATCCTTGCTGGACTCATCACTGTCCTGTTGTGATCGTAAATATTCAAAGGCGTCTTTATGCAAATGAGGAAAAACAGAGTCCTGCCTACCGTGTTCAGACCCAATGGACAGTTTTCCAGCTACTGGTGTGGGTTCTGAACCCACTCCATCCAATTCCTCTACAGTCACAACTGTCAAATCAAGCTGTGATACCTGTAAACACATTTCAGAATCAGGAGGTTCTAAACAAGTCACCTTTAGGGACTCTGAGATCTGTTCTGGTTCACATTTGCTGCAATCCTGTGAGACAGGAGGAAGTCCAGCTTCCTCAGACAAGTTTGTGAGAGATGTGCAAACTTCATCACGCCCTTGAAGATCTAGGTTCATCCCACTGCAATTGCTTGCCAATGGCAAAACGTCCAGTTTTTCAGTGGCCTGAGACTGAATGGGATGCTCTGTTTTCCACCGAGGGTCTTCAGAGGATATGAGGTGCTCTTCTCCATGAGAAGGATCCTGCTCTCCGGAGCCAAGGGAGTGTTTAGGAGACTCCAGGTGACCTCCAGCGCAAGAGCCGGCCTCGGAGCTGAGAGGCGTCCGGAAGTCTGTGTCATGGCTGAAGTCTGAGAAAGTGTCGCTGTAGCTTGAGTGAGTTTCAAAATACTCCTCCTTCGGTTCCTGCGATTCCTCAGACGCTGGTTCAGTCCATTGCTGAAGGACCACGTTCTCCTCCTGCTGCGACTCGCCATCTTCTGCACAGCCAGCTCCCGCAGCAAAGTCTTCAACAGCCGGGGCCTAAAACAGAGGGAAAGAAGTTTAAGCCTCGTTTTCAAGGTTTTTTAGCCTCTAAAAATCAATCAATTAATCTTTATTTATACAGCACATTTTAACAACTGAAGTTGACCAAAGTGCTTCAAAACATTACGAAACAAACAAGAACTAAACACAGACTTAAAATAGCAATTAAACACACAATAACTTTAAAAGCCCTGACAGAAAAAAAAATAAAAGAAATAAAAGTCACATAATGCCTTTAAGTGCCAAAAGCCGTCCAAAATAGGAAGGTCTTAAGTTTTATTTAAACACAGGCAGATCAGTGAGGCTATCTTCCTGTGTTTAAATAAATCCAGAGGACTGATGAGGAAGAGCGTTCCACAGTTTCAGACCAGCGACTGCAAAAGAGCGAGTCCCCCGCATGCATCTAACAGATGCTGTCCAGCCATCCAACACAGAGACACTGGAGACTCAGACATAAGTGCAGAACTCCAGAATGAACACACTGGCACTGTATGGGTGTAGAAACTGGATTTTATAACTTGCACAATGCCCCCTAGAGGAAGCAGAGTGTGTTTCAGATTCAGACAGATGTGTTATTAATATTACGGTTGTTACTAAGTGGGAAAATGAAAGTTATTGGCTTGCTATCAGTATCGGCACGTAAACAGTGTGTTATCAGTATCAGACATGAATAAGTATCAGGACAGTCCTAACAGCGGAAGGACAAAAACATTCAGTGTTAGACCTATGGAAGCCCGATCCGCCAGGTTGGTAAAATATTATTTAGAATTTAAGTCAAAATAATGACAGTTATCTCAAAATAGTGAAGTCAAAAGTCATTATTTTGAGATATTAAATGACTATTTGAGATGACTATTTAAGTCCATTTTTATTTTGAGATAATGAAGGCATTATATATGTACTTAAATTATGTATTTTTAATCACGCTCGCGTAAACAGGCTCCCCTATAAACCAGTGATCTGATCTCACAATGAGACAAAAAGCATTAAAGGATTTAATAAAACTTTTTGCCTTAAAACACACACAGATGTGGAGACAGTTCATCCAGTGAGGCCGTAATCACCGCCTTAAACCCCAAACGCCTCCACACCTGGAAAAACGGCCTTCAAATCGTTATGCAGCTTCATTACATCAGAACAGATCTGCTGATCACTGGAACATCTGAACTCCAGGATGAGTCACGCAGCGCTTCCCCTGCTCCACCCACCCAGACCTCAAACCAGAGGAGCATGAATGAACTTGAACATTCACACACACACACACACACACACACACACACACACACACACACACACACACAAATGCACAAATGTTTGGACGTGTTACCGACTCTTTATAAATCCTCAGAAGCTCCTGAGATAACTCCAGACTGTGGATGTCAATCATACAGTGACTTTCATCACAAAATACACACAGCTGGAAGTTCGTTTTTGCTTTAATCAAAAGACTGTTATGGCTGTTCAGATTATCTGAGGCTCTGAGAACTACCGTCTCCAACTGGACATCCCTCACCGCCTGGACCAGAATTACTTCACCGTGTTCACTCTCTGTTTAAAGACCATTTAACCATTTAAATATCATTCAGTGACTTCCAGACAGAAATCTGGGTTGTGTGGAGAGACTCTGGTTAGGACACGACCTTCTGAGGCCTGAAGTCGCTTCAATAATGGGGAAATGATCTCGGACATCATCGCTAAACTCTGTTTATTCCACGTCTCTACATTATTTCTACATTTGGACCAGTTTTCAAACCATAACAGTTACATAACCTGTTGTGTTCTGGGCAATTCTGATCTTTATATTTCAGTTTTGTTTTAGTGTTGATATAAAAGAGATTGGTTTCAAATTTAAAAATAAAAGAAACTTAGTGGAGATTTTTGTGCTGAAATTTGTTTTTAAAATTGCTGTATTCTGGTGTTCTGATGGGGTCTAAATAGTAAAAAATTGTCCTTATGAGGAGAAACTCTCTGTCCTGCATTTCTGTAGACTTTTATTTTGACTTTATAGGCCTATCATATTTTATATCGCCTTTGTGTCTCTGTACAGTTGAGCAGTTTCAGTAAAGTTTTCTGATTATGTTTAAAAAGTGAGGAAGTGTGTCTGCAGAGTTGGAGTCGGGTGGAGTTGCTACACTACGTTACATCACCATCTCCTTACAATCCTGGAAATAAAATCACACCTTGACACACAAAACCTGGGGGCATGCGGATTCTACTCACATGCCAGGAGGTGCGTATGCGGGCGCAGGCCTTCAAGAGCACACACACGCGCAACACCACCCGGTCCAGGACCACGCCCGCCCCCCAGACCAGAACCTCCAACCTCCTGATCCCCAACCGGGACGGCCAGCCGGCCCACCACCATCCCCTCACCACGTCTCTAGCGTGCTCCACCATGTCCTGCTGTCCTTCACGGCTGGGTCTCCTTAAACTCCATCAGAGCGCAACCACACACCAAAACACACTGAGCCTTCAGGAGACCCCCCTGCTCCTCTGGGCCATTTTCAGAGCGTGGGCTTCACTCAGTCAGCACAGCATGTGTGTGTGCGTGTGTATGTGTGTGTTCGTTCATTCTAATCCAAACAGCAAAGCTCGTCACCTCAATGGCAGCAGACACTAAGAAGCTGGTTTAAGAATAGAACAGCTCCACAGAGGCCCAGAGCCGCTCCCTCCAGGGGCTTTTCACTGACAGGACACTGCAGATTCTCCATTTGTTTACATCGGGTTCAAAGCAGAACTGCTGTAAAACAAGCACCATAAAATGTGCCTGAACTTCATGAGCTGGGAATAACAGGTCAGAAAATGCCTTTACTGACACAAAGGTCTTACCAAAACAACAATACTGACAATGTCTGACCATTAGGGGGCAGCACTGAACAATGTTGTCAAAATAGAGATCATGATTAAAGGACAAAACAAAGTTATTTATATACAGTATATTTATGTATATATATGTACATATACAGGGCTGGACTGGGACAAAACATTGTACCGGGCAATTTGAGAGATCGGCCCACCCGGGGTAGGCGGTGCAAAAGGGAATACCTCTAAATAACGCCCACCAAGGCCCCCCTCGCAGTATTTTTTTTTTTGAGGGGGGGGATGACGGGATTCCGCACCGGCCAAAATACCTGACCGGCCCAAATTTACTATTGGCCCGATGGCCTGTCCAGCACTGTATATATATATATATATATATATATATATATATATGTATATGTGTATAAACTATGTTATTATATGTTAATTATAACATTATATGCTATATTATGACATATTATAGTTCCATATGTTTCTGTAAGTTAATTACTATTCAGCTTCCAAAACTGAAATACGGTGATGCAGATTATGTGTCTTTTCTGAGTCTTCTCTGTGTTTCAGTGAGTTTACTGTGGAGGAGGGACAAGAGTGCAGGATTAATGTTTAATAACTCGACAATCTACACCTGGATGAAGATGTGGACCAAGGTGTGGACCAAGGTGCAGACCAAGGTGTGGATGAAGGTGGAGGAGATATTCGTGCAGGTACTGTGTGGAGAACAGGCCAGGAATAAAGCCAGCGACCTCCAGCACTGACCTCACTACTCCATTCAGAAAACACAGCCTGTCACACTGCATTAATTACAGTCAGGCTGATTACAGTACAGTTACAGCATACACTCTAACAGGATTACACTCACACACACAGGAGAGAGAGAGAGCGAGAGACAGAGACAGAGAGAGAGGCAGATAGAGAGCGAGAGAGAGAGAGACAGACAGACAGAGAGAGAGTGACAGAGACAGAGAGACAGAGAGAGAGAGAAAGAGAGGCAGAGAGAGTGACAGAGACAGAGAGAGAGACAGATAGAGAGAGAGAGAGAGAGAGAGAGAGGCAGAGAGAGTGACAGAGACAGAGAGACAGATAGAGAGAGAGAGGTAGAGAGAGTGACAGAGACAGAGAGAGAGACAGATAGAGAGAGAGAGAGAGAGACAGATAGAGAGAGAGAGACAGACAGACAGAGAGAGAGAGAGAGACAGAGGGGGGTATTCATTCTCTAACTGGAGACTGTAAATTGTGGTGGTGAATCAGTAAGTGTGTTTTTAGTCTCTGCGTCTGTTTGAAGCTCCTCAGCTTTAATGGTGTTGCAGTTTGTTAACAGGAAGAATATCTGCTCGTCTCAGATATTTAATTGCGTCTCCACGGGTCACCAGGGTCGGTTTATTCAGCCTGTCCGTACCTGCGGGCCTTCGCCGGAAAACTCAGACCTGGAGTACAGTTTTAATGAGCAGAAGTCAGACCTGGAGTCAAATCTCCAGAATGTAATGCTTTTATAAACACGGATAAACACTAAATATTTCAGTGTGTCCTCCCTCTCCCCCATCACTCAGTATAACTGTCCTCTCTCTCTCTCGCTCTGGGTGGGTAGGGTGGCCCTCCCTCTCCCCCATCACTCAGTTATTTGTCCTCCTGTACCAGTGAAGGGCGGCTCTGACTCTCAGCAATTAAAATGTTTTTGTTCTCATAACGACACACTAACTCTCATTCTGTCTGTCACACACACACACACACACACACACACACACACACACACACACACACACTCACACACTCACACACTCACACACTCAC
>JBBPCW010259541.1:0-12861 GCA_037974425.1 Phenacogrammus interruptus
GGTGTGCTGAAGGTAGGATTCGAACCTGTGACCTCTTGGTCTGGAGGCAAGTATCCTACCCACTGAGCTACCTCCACTTGATGCAACTTGAAATGGGGGAAATGTATGAAATTTGTTACAGTTTGTAACAAGAAATACATTAGAGAACATGGTTGATGAGCATAAACAAAAATAACAATTCAAAAACAAATAGCAAGTCAGACCTAACAAAAATGACTGGTCTCTGATGACCATTTTAGGCGAAATGGGGAAGGTCCCAGGCACATTCAAGTCAGGGTATAAAGCAGGGTATAAAGACGACAATTGTATCATAGACACCAAACACACAATTTGTCATAAATATTTCACAAAACTTCCTCATGCTGCAGGCAACTCTTCAAATATAAAAGCATGAGACATCTTCCTGCTATTTATCTTGACGGTGCACAAAAGAAACCTCAGCGACAGGTAACTCTCGTCAGTGTCTTTTAAATTAAGCCACAGGCTAACTCAGACAATGCTCCAGCAATTACCAAGCAATCAGAGTTTTCATGGCACTGGATATGTGGCTCTTTTCCAGCTATTGAAAACAATGGATTCAGGCATTTACTCTGTGTGCTGGAACCTAGATATGAAGTGCCAAGCTGGCTGCATTTCAGTCTTAATGTGTTGCCTAAACTTGATGATGAAGTAATAGCTAAGCTGCTGGATGCAAATCTCATTGCTTTAACTACAGATGGGTGGACCTCCAGTGCAACACAGTGCTTCATCACGATAGTGGTGCACTACATTACTGACAACTGGGTAATTGCAAACCCTGTTCTCCAGACATATGCTGTCTATGAAAATCACACAAGTGACCATTTGTCAGATCTGCTACATGAAGAAATTTGACAGACCAAATGCCAAGGTTCCTGTGACAATGGACAATGCTAAGATCATTGTTAATGCAGTTGAAGCAGATTTTCACCACATATTTTGATGACTCATCCAGCTTTGATGGCATATACAGTGTAACTGGCATCTCAAAAGTAAAAGGCAATAAGAGGCAGACTGAGAGAAGCGGATACCTTTTTCCATCATGGAGCATTGCTAAAGAAAAACAAGAGGTTCTCCATCTTCCTATACATAAGCTGATTCAGAATGTACCCACAAGGTGGAACTCAAGCCTTGAAATGCTTTCCCCTAAAATGGTCTGAGTGCTGTCTGATATGTTCTCAGCACTTACAGACAGTCATATTAAAAGGAACATCAAGGACATTGTTACTCTGTTTGAACAAGATGTAAAAGTGGCAGATGATGTGGTTCAGACTCTGTTGAACACTGTACAGCCACCATTACGTTCAGTGGTAACTCCATTGAAACCTATATCCCAGCACCCATGAAGCAGAGTGATTCAGATTCAGCTCTCATTAAAGATGTCTAAACTGCTATTGCATAGAACTTCCAGTTTCTCTATGTGAGCACTGGAATCTCTGGCCTTTCTGGATGAGCCCATTCCTGGCAAGATCTTCAACACCCTGTCTGAGGATATCCTAGATTACTGTCCTCCAATGGCATTTGTTAGTGTTTTGTCTAAATAAACGAATTAATCAATTTTATCAGTACAGTTTAGTTTCATATTGACAAAATGCTGTAAAAGTGCAATACAAATCATTTTTTTTTAACTGAATTTCAGCAACTATCATTAAAAAGACAATAAAGCTTTAAACAACTGAAATGTCTTTTTTGGCAGTTTTATTAATATCACTTTCCTGGATTTGTATAATTGTATAATTGTATATTTGGGGCAGCTATGGTCAAATATGGTTAGGGAGTTGCCTCTGGTTGTGGGTTTAAATCCCAGGACTGCTAGTAGCACCACTGAGGTGTCCTTGAGCAAGGTACACTTCTCCCTGGGCATTGCATCATTGGCTGCCTACTGCTTCACTTGGTCAATGGGTTAAATACAGAGAAAGATTTCCACACTTTGTGCTGTGTTGTGGTGTGTTCACATATGACTATAAGGACCACTTTACTAAATTGTCAGATAATTGCAGTAATATCCGATAGTAGCTTTATATTGCCACAGCTCTGTGGATCTGTCTTTGTCAGGCCGAGGCCTCAGAGGAGGAGACGAGAGGAAGAGTCAGAAATAGTATGCAGAAGCAGCGGTGCTCCTCCAGCCCACAGAGCAGCAATCACTGAACTGTTTGGAAACCTATTTCTAGCAGAGCAGACACCACCACCCAAGCCTTTGTCTCAAGTGGTGGAAGAGGAGCTGTGCAGAGCAAGTGCAGAACCTCCCAGTTGAGCCAAATCCACTTACATGGTGGAAGGGCGATGAGAGCCAGTTTCCCCATTTAGCCACAGTGACTAAACGCTGCCTTGGAGTCCCAGTAACATCTGCCCCTAGTGAGAAGGTTTTGTCTACTGAAGGTGGCATGGAGAGCAAGTCTCTCGCCTAAGAATGTGGACTTTCCCCATTTCCCCAAAAATGGTTTTCAGAGACCAGCCAGTTTTGTTTAGTTTGACTTATTAATTGATAAATTTCCCCCCTATTTTTTACTTTTTAAGCAAAGACAATTATAGATAGATAGATAGATGGATAGATGGATAGATGGATAGATAGATAGATGGATAGATGACAAAAAAAAACATTGCAAATTCATAACATGGGATGTACAGTATTTATGAACTAAAAATCCTTTTACAAATTTTTCTAATGTCCTGCAAAGTGACCAAACATTCAGTGACACTTGTGAGAGGTGCCCTAAATCGCCTAGCTAATCTACCAAGTTATATGATTTAGTCGATCCGGGCTGATATAAGCCTTGTGTTTCTGCATGCTACCATTTTCAATTTGCATAATTTCTGTAGATGGTAATCTTTTCTTCATCAATTTTGTCTGCCTATATTGCAATGTTGTAAAAGTGGCAAATCAACTGGAAGAAGGAAAGTGAAATTTAGTGTTACTTACATCCAGTTAACATCATTGTCATAGAGGAAATGGACAGAGATATTAATTTTTCTTGTACACCCACACCACATGGACAAAAGTATTGGGACACCCGACTATTACACTAGCAGGGACTTTGCATTCAAATATACAGACTTTATACAGACTATGTTTCTGTGCCCATTCATTCTGAGCATTTATGAGGTTAGGCTAGAAGGTCTGGCTCGCCATCTCTGTTCCAGTTCATCCCAAAGGTGTTGGATGGGTTGAGGTCAGGGCTCTGTGTAGACCAGTCAAGTTTTTCCACACCCTTAATGTCTATATTTACCTTGCTTTGTGCACTGGGACACAGTTCTGCTGGAATATAAAACATTGGAAGCATGTTGTCCGAAATGTTTTGGTGTGCTGAAGCATTAAGACAGCCCTTCACTGGAAGTAAGGGGTCTAGCTCAAACCCTGAAAAACAGTTGTGTCCCAATACTTCTGTCCATATTGTGTATCTTGATCCTGCCACTCATTGGTAATCTCAGTGTTGTAGCTCCAGGTCTAAACCAAAGAAACAACATTTGGACACAAAACATGTTACAGCAGTCTGACTACATCTGGGGTACATGGAGAACTGTATTAATGTGATTTTTGATGAAACACTCCGTAGTTCTAAGGAAAGCAGGTGTAATGCATGCATTAAAAACGATAGCAAAAAGTTCTGGTTTAATGTAGTGAGTTAGATTTCTATGTCATTCTGTTTTTCTTCGTTTAATTTTAACACATTAGTATTCTTTCAATTTACAAAGCTGAATAAACACTTTAGGTCTAGATTTACAAGAAGCATTGCCATCTGGCATCGCAGATTTCCCCCCATCAGCATAACTACGGAAGCTGAATGCATTAAAAGAAATAAATTCGGTATCAACACAGCCTAAAAACCAAACAAACCAAAACAAAAGCCGCTGGCAGTAGACGATGCATACACAAACTCGTGATAAATTATGCACTGTTGATGAATAATTAAAACAAATGCGTAATTGAAGGTGAAGGCAAAGTGTGATGTAAAAATAATAATAAGGGAAATAAAATATTCACAAAGTCACTGCAGTTGGCCGAGTCCAGCTGAAACTGAATTAGCCTGAGAGAGCACATCAATGATTTTCTGTCTGAGTTAGTGACAGAAGTTCTAACTTATCTATGCACTGCGGTGCGGATATGGCCTTTGTCCAAATTAAACAGTCCAGTAAGTACTACTCTCCGCATGCATTCAAAGCAAAGGAGAGCTCTGCCAGGTCCGCACTAAGCGTAAAAGTTGCGGCGAGGTGAAATCTGCCTTGTGGGTTGCAAAAAAGTTTTCTAATTCATGCAAATAAGTCTGGATTCTGCATTACGTTTCTCCAAAGAGCAAGGGTGGCTTAGCCTTCCTTATCATATGGAACATTATGTATGTACAGCTTCAGAAATAAATGAGAGACCACCAAATAAAGGTTCAGTTTCTCAGGTTATTTCTTTTATAGGTGCAATTACTGGAAAAAACTTTTTGCACACTTCTTTTTTCAGGCCTGTGCATTGGAAATGACCTGGAGTTACTAATCAAGTTAACCTGATATTTCTGACTTGAGTTTGCATTTTTGAAGGAACAGTGTTTTTTTTCCCTTAATTAATGCTGAATTAGAAAAACTGGTCTAATGAGAATCAATTGAAAAAACCTACAATGTCAAAAATGCCTTTTCCTACTCACAGGCCGAGATGGGAATATAAATTTGTGAATGAGTGACGTCATTCCTAAAGTAGGACCTGATTGGTCTGGATTACTCAACCAAACTATTTAACGGTGTGGTTGGTGTGAATGGTTGAATTTACCTGATGAAGGTCTAAACCTAAACGTTGTGTTTTTATAAGTAAATATAGTGCTTGTGAATTGGTCAGTGTGCGGGATTCTTTCTATTTTTCTGATAGGTGCAATAATGGAACTGAATAGGTTTGCCTTACTTTCTAAGAACAATATTTTCTTATAAATTAAAGCAACATTTCTCCTAATTTTAAAGCATATTTTAAAGAACAAAACATAAAAAAAAAATGATTACAGAATTCAAAGATAACAAATATCTTGTTCACTCTTCCACTCTCAAAATGGCAATAATTACCTTTGGCGTACTTCTAATAGTGTTTTATCATCCACTCTCACCTTGCAAGAGGGGAGTGTTGTTTACAGCTGTGTTTTTATACTTACCCTCATTAAATAAGATGTGATTCAGGTGATCACTAATCAGTACCTCATAACGCAGAATGAGATGCTTGTGTAGGAAATTAACAGACTGATTTAAAAATAAGTCTCTATAAGTGGTGTCTTATTTTTCCAGGGCTGCATACTGGAAGATTATAAAAGTTGTAAACAGTGTACGTCTAAAGATTCTTCACATTGTAAGCTTTGCTGCAACATTACATGTTAATGTATTTAGTCATTATAGTGTTCACATGTGAACACACCACAACACATGTGAAATTCTTTTCTTTGTATTTAACCCATTCACTAAGTGAGGCAGTGGGCTGCCGCCAATGAGGGACGCCCAGGGAGCAGTGTGTGGGGATGGTACCTTGCTCAAAGGTACCTCAGTGGTGAAACTAGCAGTTGGGTTTTGAACAACATTCTGACTGCAGGGCCAATGCCCTAACTACTAGGTCACCCAGTTGCCCCACAACCTTTTTGTTTTATTTTTTCCCCATGGTCCAGTTCTAATGACCATTATAGGTGCTTTTGATTGTGGATAGGGGTCAGCATGGGCACTCTGACCGGTCTGTATATATACTGACACCTTTCAAAGCCAGCCTTAACTTTTCCAGCATTTTGTTGTAGCTCCTCTGTCACAGATCAGACATCTGACATTTGTATTTGTATTTGTGTACCAAGAACATTCTCTCTATATCACTATTACAAAATGTATTATTCTGACTTTTATACAGTATTGAATATAAAATATTGATGATTTGTTTCTGTGGTGCAAATTTTTGGTTTTTAAATAATGTTGTAAAAAATGGATGTAAAAAAATGATGGAGTCAAAGACTGAGAAAGCTATACAGCATTGAAAACCTATCCTAAAATTAACCGTAAGAATAGTGGTGATTAAAAATTAACATAAAATGCAAATTTATAACATGGAATGTACAGTATTTAATAAATAAAATCCTCCTTCAATGACACTGAGAATTACCTAAACTTCCAAGCTGAGCAACATAGTTTTTGTTGATACTGACTGATATGAGCCATGTGTTTCTGCATGTGACTGTTGTGACTGTTATTAAGACAGATATTTGTAAATGACCTCTTACTTGACAGACAGTTAGTATCAAGTAACAATCCGTGAGCCTTAACTTTTTAGCTGAACTTTATTCAGTCTCACCACTGGTACTCACAGCATAAACAAATCTATATGAGATATGCCTCCCAACTGTTTATATTTTCAGACCCACAAAGACAGATGAATTATTAACAATGATAGTGATTTTTCTCCCATCTCTGTAACCACTGAGCCAGTGTGTGTACATAGCAAATTCCAGACTTGCAAGTATGGATAAAAAGTAACCCGTGCGTGTAGGTCTCTGACCTCCACATCTCAGACTTTACAGGATTCTGTCCAGTGTCTCTTCCCTCTCCTTGACACTGTTACCTCGCCTCAGGGCAGGTTCAGGTTCCTGTAGGAGAGGCCAACCCACACCCCACCCCACTCCAAGACTATTGACCATGTTTCATAAACTCAAGCTTTGGTGAAAGTCAAGGCTAGCTTCAAATAAATGCCCCATTGGCTGTTCCATTGATTAGGAAACATTGAGTAATTAAAATATGCAGAAATTAAATTACAAATTGAAATCTAATCATCGACATTGCCATCATTGTCATTTTCATAATTATTGCTTTCCTGATAATAATAATAATAATAATAATAATAATAATAATAATAATAATAATAATAATAATAATAATAATACTTTAATTATTGTTAATAATAATAATAATAATAATAATACTTTAATTATTGGTAATAATAATAATAATAATAATAATAATAATAATAATACTTTAATTCTTGTTAATAATAATAATAATGATAATAATACTTTACTTATTGTTAATAATAATAATAATAATAATAATATTATTATTATTATTATTATTATTATTATTATTATTATTATTATTATTATTATTATTAATGATACATTCATATATGTTGTGCTAAGTAAGCTGGGTGTTCTTTCTGACGACCACGATCACTAACACCAATGTCATCCTCATTATGACCATTTACTTACTTACTACTTCATTATTAATGTCCTTTTCATCATTTCAGTTTTTTATGTCTATTAATATTTCTATATTTTTAATAATTTTACCACAATCCCCATCATCAACATCATCATCATCATCATCATAACTGACATTATTATGGCGATCCTGTTGTAATGATAAATTATGTTGTGCTAATTAAGCTGCGTGTTATAATTTGTATTGTTATTGTTTTTAATAATAATAATAATAACAAATCATAATAGTAATACACGCAGTTTGAGCTGTATGGGCTTTGTCACAATCACATTATCACTATCACCATCATCACTATTATTATTTGTATCATTTTTAAAGAGACATTTTACTGTCCACTCAAGTTAATTAAGCTTTACACTATCGTTATTAGCTTTGTGTCCTATGTCATAATAATCATCAGCCTCATTGTTAGCCTCATCATCATGCTCATTGTATGTTGCATCCGTTCCCGAGCTGAACTAATTTGTTTGGGAACAATGGTCGTGCCATGTAAAACCTCCCCAGTCAATCTGCTTCCTACGTCCAGTCAGTAAAACCTCTGAGGCCTTCAGGGCCAATCATTCACACGCTTAGATCATAACGACAGAGTTAATAACTGTGAGGCAAAGCTGGAGATAGACACGCCGTCTGGCCTGAATGAGTCTTCTGCCCATGCTCTTTGTGCTACAGCCATTAATCAGAGCATGCACCCATCTCTAGCACCCAAGCAGGAAGTCGATGGTGAATGAACAGCACTGCTCGAAGTATACGCTCTGCACAAATAATTACAGGTTGTCAGTGAGCTGCACTGTTTGTCCGAGTGACTGGTTTAATTGGTTGGAGAGAATCCAAAGGAGTGGGGTGGGGGAAAAATATTCAGCCTTTACAGCAAAGAGCTTAAGATCCACTCAGCTCCTCAAGAAGCACAATGCCTGTCCCAGGCAGGTCTTGCATGCTCGCAAACCTCCTTCACCTTGTTGAAAAATACCCTTGCCTTCTAAAGGCCTCCAACAATACAAAAATATCACCACATCATACATGAACTGAGTAAATAATAAAACGACCTTGTCATACTTCACCCATGCCATTGTTGGGAAAGCTTAAGAAAACAAAAATCCTATTGAACTTAATGAGAAACTGTAGCATATAATGTTACATAACATTGGGTTTTGAGTTTGTCGTACACAAGCACATTTGCATTTTCATATGTACTGCAAATCACACAGCACAAAATGTTTGGTGCCAAGTACAGGAAGAAGAAAAGGGTTTTAAGAGCTATACGTTTTTTGTTTGTTTGCTAGTTCTTTGTTTGTTTTTGATGATGTGGTGATATTTTTGTATTGTTGGAGGCCTTTGTTGAATGCAAGACTACTTTTCAACAAGGTTAAGGAGGTTTGCGAGCATGCAAGGCCTGCAAAAAACCTGGGACAGGCTTTGTTAGGTTAAATGAGGTCAGTATCATGATTTCAGAACCCTTAATATGTTTCCTTGCGGCCCCACATTGGTGCAGTGGGTAGCACTGTTGCCTCACAGCTCCAGGGTTGGGGGTTTGAATCTGAGTCCTGGTGTTGTGTGTGTGTGGAGTTTGCATGCTCTCCTCCCTTCGGGGTCTATGGTTTCTCCCACAGTATAAAGCCATGCGTGTCACGTGAATGGGGAATTCTAAATTCTGTGTGTGTGTCTGTGTCTGTTGGCCGGCACCCTGCCTCGCACCCGTAGACCCCGGCTACCCGCCACCCAAGTTGAATGAATGTTTTCTTGAGAGTCCACAACGATAGTAACCAAAACAAATAATACTTTATTTTAGGAGTCAGCTGTAGATGCCTTGGTTAAATTGGGCTTGTCTTCAAGTTACATTAAACAAAATACCCATTAAATGCAATTAATTGTAACTGTATCTATTAAATATGACTACACAAAAATTAAACCTAACTCTAACCTTATCTTCAATCTGAAACCTAAATGTAAAAAAAAGGGAAAGTGACAATCTGGTCATACGTGAACACACCACAGCACACAGTGTGAACAGCATGAAATACTTCCTCTGCACTTAACCCATTCAGCAAGTGAAGCAGGGGGCAGCTACGAACACAGCGCCCGGAGAGCAGTGTGTGGACGGTACCTTGCTCAGGGCACCTCAGAAGTGTGCAAAAGAAATTTCAGCAGTGGCAAAGATGTTGCACAATGCACATCACCTGCATTTCACCTGCAATCTGCTATCCATCCATCTGCTACAGGCACCACATCAATAACACAGCCATGTCCGATCCTTGCAAGTCACTCTTCTACGTCCACTCTCTTCACTGCTTTTAATGCAAAACAGCATTCACAGGAAAGAAAATAACAGATATAATGGGAGAAGTCATTTCCCTTGACCTGATGACCTACTCAGGGCTTGAGAATGAAGGTTTTTGTGAGAATAAGGTTGTCTCAGAGGTTGTACCACAAGCAAAGATTCCTTTTAAAAAATGGAGAGAAAGACAGACAGCTTTTCAACCCATTTTCAGCCTCCCCATGAATGCTTTGACACACGATGTGTCTACCAAGAGGAATTCCACACTCCACATGCTTCAGCTGGCTGTTGAGACAGAGATAGAAACTGGCAGAAATGAATCTGGGAAATGTACACACCAAGTCTTTTTGAGGGACATGTAGCTGCGTGGATCTTCTGGATCATTGGTCTAAGAGCTTGTCAAGGTCCCCATTACATCGGAGTATGACAGCTTCGAGGTAGATGCAGCTTCAGAGTTAGAGAGTCATTTCAACTGGACAATGTTTCTGAGGTTCCTGAGGCTGCAACTGGCAATCCAACCCAGAGAGAACCAGTGAGCTACAGTACTTTCTTGGGAGGCTATGAATGACCTTTCACGTCTGAAGACCAAGTTTTCTTCCCTCAATTAACAGAGTTAAGTTCAGAATCACTGGTCTCAGATCCTACAGTGACCTTCTCTTCAGCAAAAATGAAGACACAGCCAGCTCTGGCTGCTTGTCTTGTCTATAGAGGATCTTGGAGACGCTTAAATGAGAATACAGTATCAGAAGATATAATCCTGACATATACTTTCTCTTTTCTAGTTTTATTTTTGACATATTTTGGTGAAATAATATAATAATATTTTAAGGAAAAGCTTATAAAGGAAAGAAAACAAAAACGATGGGGCAAAACTTTCATTTTAATGTTTTTATTTATGTTGCAGTTTGCCAGACAGTTGTAAAGTAAAACTTGATGCCATTCTGTGAGAAAATACAAAGTACGATTGCATGATTTCTCTGCATCCAGTGATTGGTTTCACAGGCAAAAAAGTTTGTGTTGAAAAAAATGTTGAACAGTAGGTTTTTGATTCAATGCACAGCAGTCTACCATTAAATCACTGGCGGGGGGTGTTCTCTTGGCTCTTACCAAGTCATTTATGATTAGAGATGCGTAGCTGCATTCACGGACTGACTATTTTTAATAGCTCTACAACAGGCAGTGAAACACATCTTTTAACAACTGATCTTTTATAACTGAGCTTTAGTATCTTGAAGTCTGTTTATGAGTCTCCTGTGTGTTTGTTTCTCCACATTTTGTCCCTTTCTGGCCTCCTTAGCTATGACGTCACAGACTCTTTCTTCGACACATATTTTGAAGGCGACTCAGCTGTCTGCTCTCTCTCCCTATACATTACAGAGTTGAACTGACAAAAAAAAACAATCAATATTGATTAAATAAAACCTAGACTACCACAGACCATTAATTGTGGTTTAGGTCTTGGCATGCAACACTTCAGAGAGAACAGTTTGTGAAAGTATTATTTGTTTGCATTCTGTCGGTTCAGCATCCACTAATTGGGTGGCATCCGGGTTCACAATATTTACGTAGACATGTATTCATTTAAAATGTATTTTAATGGATTGAGTGTGGAGTAGTAGCTGAAGCTTAGTTTTTTTTTATGATTTTCTTTGTAATGGTTATGTTTATTGCTGGGCTTATGAATTCAATAAACCAATATCACATTTAATCGTTCATGATTCCAATAACAGTTTATTGGAGAACACTTATACTATGATAGTAGTACGAAAGGTATTCTAAAATCAGGACTGCCTGTTTACACTTTTATTTGAGTATGGATACAAATGCACACATTTAACCTCTCTGCACATCAGCCCTGAAATTAATGTTTAAAAAGAACTGGCTTGATGCAGGTCAGATTGTTATAGCTACTGTTACAGCATACGTAGTCGAGGTATAATTAATATCTTATGCATTGTTCTCTCTCTGCGCAGAGTGTAGCCCATAAATCTAGTAATTAATATTTAAGCAGTTGCAGGGACTTCGCTTCTGTAACAGCCATCAACATAGTGGTTCGCCAGGCTACAGATGTACTTTACCTCAGGAGGTAAGCAAACATCTCACTATCAGTGGTACTTACACTGATACACCATGGTGGTGCACCCACTGTTATTAGTTGAGTAGTGGCCTATCCTCAGTGGTGGGCCTGTGTTGCAGTTTTTCGTGCCGTGAATCAGTGACAGCTACCTGGTGATGGACTGCTGATTGCACACCAACGGAGATGAAATCTGGGTTCATGAGATTTACGTTACTGATTTGTGCTAATCCCTGTCCATACATCACAGAGTGCTGGTGAAACAGACCTCTACTAGCAGTGGACATGTTTTTGCCACTCACATACTGTATGTAGCATGCTCCTGCATAATTCAGCTTTATACTACAAGAACACAGCATCCCTACGACTGCATTGTTTGATCAGATAGCAGATAGCGAGTCAAGACCAATCTTTGGATGGTTATTACAGACAGATGGTGCTGGTCTAAATCATTGGAAGTCCTGAATGATAATGGGTGCCTAAAGTGTCAGAAGAAGTCATATTTAAGAGTTTTTTGTTATCATAACAGGTGTTCTATGTGCAGGGAAATTACTGTCTGGGGCAATTAGAGGTTAGGCTGAAGTGTTTCCTTTAAAAATGATGTACTGTGTTGGTGAAATAGACCATAACTGACTTGCTGATAGTGGTTTGTCCTTGACATCCAATCTATATTACAGTAAGGCAGCCTATATTAATCTTCATTAATTGCTCACACATATAAATGAATAATTTGGTGAAAAGTCAAATTTCTGTGAGTTTTAACTTAATCTAGATGTGGTCAGTCAACCAAGACATATTTCAAAACCAGATGAGCACTGTTCAAGACTAATGTTGCTAATAAATAGCACGCAAATGATATAGCCTGAATTATGTCTGTAATGTCCATAACAATACACTATTAAAAGTTCTCTCAGCTGTCCTAAACTGCTTAGATCTTCATTAAGGTGGACTTCTCAAGGTTTTTTAGGACTTTGGAAATACCAAATAGCTGTTAAAAATTCAGTTTTATAAGACGTTTCTATTAGTCATAACAAATTACTAAGAAAACTCCAATGTGTTCCTGGTACCTGTATATAAACAGTGTTCATAAATATATATATGAAGTGAAAGTGGCACACAATGTTGACAATGTTGTCCACTGTCCACTGGGGCAGCTGGTAGCCTAGTGGTTAAGGCATTCGCCCTATGATCAGAAAGTCCAGGTTCGGTTCCCAAGACCGCTAGGCACCACTGAGGTACCCTGAGCAAGGTACCGTCCCCACACACTGCTCCCCGGGCGCCGTGT
>JBBPCW010259564.1:0-12858 GCA_037974425.1 Phenacogrammus interruptus
CACACACACACACACACACACACACACACGTAAAACGCAATGTGGACAGTTAATAGCTCACTGATTATGCAGAGAAAGTTATAGATAAGGATGATACATGTGAAATAATTCTTCCAACACAAAGTAAAAAAATACATCATAGAATACATACACAGTATTGTGCAAAGTTCTTGAGCAAGCCCTCATTTCTTCATAATTTGTTAGACATTCTTCTATGTTTAATGTAGTCTTGAGAAGCAGTACTCCAGACATTTCAAAGGCTCTCGTTTTCAGTCCAGTCACTGAACCTGACTAGTTTTAGAGGAATGTTTTTGTTTGTTAATCCACACAGTGACCTACATACGAATCATTCATGTGGAACAAAGCTTAACAAGCAAACCTGAGGCATGAACCAGTAAAGAAACAGGTGCAGATGATTCCAGACGATCAGATGGTGATCAGTATACTGATGGTGCTTCATGCTGAGTGACTGGAATGCTTTTATCTGAGCACCTTTTATCTTTAGGTAGTTTGCAGCCTGTCACAGTAAAACCTTTGTCCCAAGATTTTTTCATTTAAACGAGATATTAAAAAATCTTTTGCACCTACAAGGTGATTCAAAGCAAAAAATAAAGAAACAAAGGATGGTTTAAGACTTTTGCACAGTACTGTACTGTAATTGGGTCATTGTTTAGCAAAGACACAACAGTATCTTATACATTGGCCATGGCTTAGGTTTAGAAATAACTTAATTTTCTACATTGTGACCATGCATTACTTTTATAATGCCACACCTGTGGTGCCCCAAATATGAACCCCAGTCTCATGGTTAATACTGATATGTGGTTGGGCCTTTGTTAACTTTGTTATTCAAGGAGCTTGAGTAACTGTGAATGTGGGTATGAAGAAAAGCCCCCCACGTCAACAATAGAAGTGAAAACATAATGGCAAGCCATCCTCCTCTACTTAATCCAATCCAATAAAAATACGATGGCATCTTATACAACTGTGAGTTATTATTATTAAGAAAGGATGTCACAAGCATGACTGAGCTTTCTTACAATATCAGTCAACAGTGGTGAGAAGCATAAATCTGAAACATGTGTACTTTGTTAACAACCGTTCACCATGACTAAATGCTTTTCCTGCATCAAGTCAAACAGATGCAACAGGAACTGATTCAATACACTGACGGTGCTTCTTTTGAAAAGTGCTGTGAAATACCCATTTATTAAGGAGTGTCATCGTCAAATTTATCGGCAGGAATCTTGAGTTTCATTTTCTTTATAAAAATGCAACTGAAAATTCCAATTAATCTCTGCAAAAAGCCCTCTAAACAAAACTCAACCATTTAAACAATCGCCATAAATACAGCATTAATTTATTAACCCATCCATTAGAGGAGGAAATACTGATCCTTCCAAAATTGGTGGCAAGGAAATGGACTAAAAATTGGTGTGACACATCTGTAAATTATGCCTTTGTGTATAATATTTTTGGATACAGTGCTAAAACAATTTTTTTAAAAAACTGTAAGTCCTGTTCCGGTCAAGTTCATCCTCCACCCCTGCAGTGAACAGCCTGAAATGAACATTTGGACTGTCAGTTTCATATAGCACCATATTCCTACCACCACCATACTTTCCCAGATCTTTTCCCATTCTAAACAAAGGCCTTATGAAGTTAAAGAGGGCATTTGTCGGACGCCCTTATCCAGAGCGACTTGCAGTCATTAGTTACGGGGACAGCCCGCCTGGAGCAACTGAGGGTTAAGTGTCTTGCTCAAGGACACAATGGTAGAAAGTGGGAGTTTGAACCCAACAACCTCAAAATTGCAGCTCCAAAGTTAAGTGTTTTATCCACTAGACTATTACCTAGAGTTCATCAAATACAGCATGAAAGCACTTCAGCAACAAAACACCGGCTACTCGAAATAAGTAAATGAAGGGCTTGCCATCCACCAGTAAAATCCATGAGACTGATGTTCGTATATGGAGCCTCACAGGTGAAAGAACCTTCATTATGAAAATAATGCATGGCCACAATGTACTTAGGAAGAGATAATAAAGCTATTCCTACAAGGGGTGTAACGGTACACAGATGTCACGGTTCGGTACGTACCTCGATTTTGGGGTCACGGTTCGGTACGGTTCATGATACAGCAAAGTTAAGCAACAAAAAGTTCTAAAGAATGAGGTTTGGTGTGTTTTCGTTTATTTTAAATAAACAGCAGTGTATTAACCAGTAAACACACACTCTTGCTTATATTTTTATGTATGTTTAAGTGTTACGCCAGTAGGTGGCAGTATTGCACCACACTCCGACCCAGGTTTATGGTTTACTTGCGCTTTTTGGTCCCTCTGTGATTCCGTATTACTTCAATCACGTCTTCTCCGCCGTACCGTGTATTCTCCGAAAGACATCATGTACCGAACCGTGACCCGTGTACCGTGACGGTTCGGTACCAATACATGTACCGTTACAGCCCTAAGTCCTACACATTTTCAAGCAATGGCCAATGAAGTAGCATCCATTTCTATGCCTTACTAAGATATCACTGCCCTGTGCTTCTGGTCATTTTGGATGAAGTATTTTCAAGAAAATATCTGTAAATTACATGATCAGTGCTGGTCATGTCCATCAACCACCCACCAATTAACATTAAAGGGCAGATTTGGATCTTTATTTCGTTAAAAAAATGACCTGAAAGGTTTCAGACAACGTTATAGACCTTTTTAACTTAGGACCCATTGTCACAACCAGGAGATTTGTATAGGACTTCCTGCTGCACTGATTATTTTAGGCTGGCTGAGAGCTTCTGAACATATCCAGCAAAGACAGGAAATGAACAATTGAAAAAATTAAGCGTAGCATCTATCACACCCCAAGAAAAGGAGCCAAGAAAGGAAGGACACGTCACATGTTCCCTGCCCAGTTCATCATCAAGTACGAGCAAGGCGGTGGTGTTAGAGAGGGCTTTACCTCAGCAGTAAGAAAGAATTCCAGATCACGATGTTGAAAAGGTACTCCAGGATACTGTCGCAGCACAGGGGAAGATAAACGCATTTCACGGTTCCCTGAAAGAGAACAGAGGACCAATTGAAGCCTCTTTTTGTCTTTGGGGTCAATTTGGCCCTATTCAGTGTTTAATGTCTCTAAATAAATATGTGACATTTTGTACATTGGTGTTCATCTGGACTGTTTCAGCTCTTTACTAAAACAATATTAGCCTTTTGCACACATTTGTTTTGGCTGTTCAGAATGATATTGAAGGCAATATAATCTAAAAACTCTGCCTCAAGGTAACAACCAAACGTAATCACTTCTGTATGAGTGTGAGAACCAGTTAGGATGTACGATTAGGGTTAGGGTTGGGGGATTATGGGCTTCCAGAACTGTACTGAGCAGTAAAAACTAGATGAGACCGAAGGGCTTTCTAAGGACATGGGCGCTTCGTTCCTCCTGCTACGGGCTGAAGCCCCTCCCAGCGCCCTGTGGATTCGAAACCGAAAGTAGGATAAAATAAAAGCAGAGAACAACACATTCCGCGCAAAACAGGGCGAACAGCGCCAGCGCGCTTTAAACCCGCTCCTAAATGCGGAGCCTGGCAGTGCACTGTGTGGTTCTAATCCACAGTCCTGCTTTATTTATCTGCATTATTTTATCCCACAGTCATGCTGTATTTATCTGACTGTTCCACCCCCCAGTCAGAGAGGACATGACGGCGCCTGTTTCAGTGATGATTTATTGCGGAGAGTTGAATAAGATACTGCGCCAAAGTTCCACGGTCTCGCAACGACTGAAAACTTCCACAACCCTCTCTTAAAATAAACTGATCCTGATCACTCCATTAGACCTGCTGCTGATCATAAACTCAGTCTTTTCCAGCAGAGAAATGGCTTTATATGAAGGTCTTTAACAGGAGGTCAACGATAAAGCAATAGTTGTACCTATATATTTACCCTATATATAGCCACATGTGTGTGTGTGTGTGCGTGTGTGTGTGTGCGTGTGCGCGCGCGCGTGTGGTGCAGCGAACTCGTGCTTAAAGTGGTAAAGCCAAGAAATAATTGCAAACAAGTGCCAAAGTAGCTCTAGATCAGCCTCGCAGACCTTTAAAGCGGCACTAAAGGAGCGTCTTTTTTGCGTCTTTGCGCTTTTTCTGCGTTTTTGCGCATATTTTCGGTTTGAACTTTCGGCAGATTGTGACCTCCACCGTATTAATAATAAAACGGCAAGGAAGACAATTTCCCCCCATTGCCCCCTTACCTTAGACTTGTGTTTCTTGGATTTACTCCAGAACCCCAACACCAGAACCGGGTAGAGGGTCAACAGGATGGTCATCGGCACAAACTGAGTTGGTGGCCCAGCAGCCACGAGCGCAGCTCCGGATCACATTTTGTCATCATGCCAAAGTCCGGGAATAAAAAACGCACACACACACACACGCACACGCACACTCTCAAGTAATGAAATATGGAGCGTCTTCCTCTCGTAAAGGCGCCAGGTGAAGAGGATCACGCCTTCTCAGAGAATCCATGAGGGCTGACAGCTGAATGAAGGCATCTTCTCTCCGGATCTCCACGGTGTAATCCTTTCTCCTGCAGGAAACAGAGCAGGGCGCCCCTCCCCAGGCCCAGGCTCAGGCTCGTAGGGCACTTTCGCTTCCAGGCGCCGGCACACCAGGACGACACCTGCACAACTGCAGGGAGCGGAGGGGAGGGGCATCTGACCTCAGCCTCCCCCTCAACACCTGCTACACTGCACTCAGATGTTTGGCTGTTGTTATTATTATGAAATAATGAAAACAAGAAGCACAGACTATTTGTTTGCCAATAAATAAATATTTGAAAGAAGCATGTGAAATTCCACCTTCTATTAAAATGGACCAAGGACGCAAGACTGATCGTCACTGAGAGTGTAGACTGTAAATCAGTGTTGCCTCCTGATTTCACAGACGTGTGATTGACTTGAAGTTACATTGTGTCGTTTAAGTGTTCCCTTTATTTTTTTGAGCAGATATAAATATATACACAGCAGTGAACGTGACATCCTTAGTTAATTGTCAAAGCAGTGGCTGTAATTAATCCTATGCCAAAGCTTGTGCTAACATAGAAGCTTTGGGAGGATTCTGTTCTCTTCCTTCCCAGAAGCTTCGAGCCTGGTCGCCTCATCCTTTCCAGCATCCAGGCCCCCCAGAGGATACATATATATTATAGTTGCTTTGTTCATTTTTCAAAAGGTCACTTTTAACTCAATCACACATCTGTGAGACTGAAAAGTCATATAAAGGATAATGTATGTGTGTATAAATGTGTGAAACTTAATAAGGATAAAAATTCTTCCAACGTGATAAATATTAATAAGTGGTTTTGTGTCTCTGTGTTTGCTCAAACATTCCTAGAGCTCATTATGGAAACCCAGTGTTACACCGCAGACCTCATCAAGTTCCTCGAATACCTGGTTCAGCTCTTTTGATTCTTAATTTTGGTGAAACCATGCAATGGCTGGAGGCATCAAGGTGAAATCTGGAACCGATCCTGTGTTGTTCTAACCAGCTCACAAATCCAAGTCTGAACAAATATTGAATTTTGTAATGATTTCTTGATTGCTTGCTTTTATTTTAATGCTGTTTTTGTTGGCAGAAAGTCCCTCAATGTTTAGATAAATAGCTTTTACCACTTTGCACAGGACCCTAAGACGTGTACGCACATGCACGTATCTCTAGTAGCTGTAGAACTACACACACATCTGCTTGCTGGTCAGTGTTTAGGCTGTGTGTATGTGCAGGCTTTTGGGACTTACATGATTTTTTTTTTTTTTTTTAAACACTACTGGAAATAACCAAAGACTGACACCCATTCGAGTTTTAAAGTCCTTTATAATGCTTTCTATACTGCATTTATGAGGCAAAATGTTTCGACAAAAAATAGCAAGTTAAACAAACATTCAAGTTTGCATGTTTTTAGAATCAATCTGGAGTCGTTATTCAACACTAGACTTTACCGCTATCGGAACTTGCACCAACACTCAGACTGCTGAGGGCATCAGCCACTTCAGCCTCGTCGTCTTCCTCTTCGTCTTCCTCTTCATCCTCCTCTTCGTCATCCTCCTCATCATCATAATCATCATCATCATCTCCGTTGTCCTCGTCCTCGGGGTCTCCTCCCCCTCCGGAGGCGATGTTCTTCCAGTAGGAATCGTATCCTGACGCTCCGTAATCGTAGCTGTCGTCGTCAGCCCCACTCTGCCGGCCGAACTTGTGAGTGCGAGCTGAAGAGAGAAGCCAAAACAAAAAAGAGCATTTAATACAGGCGTCCTCGAGTTACGACACAGATCCGTATCCTGGTGTTAGTCGAAACACACCGCAGCCTCAGTCACTTACCGATCCCTAACACTGTAAAATCATAAAACCACAACTAAGCCACAGAAAAAGGAAAACTCCCTCACGCTCACACCGCATTACTGCGGATTCTTCCGCCGCTTGCAATCAAATTACCTACGTTATCCATAAGTACGAGGCTAACGGTGTAAGTTGGAGTGGACTTGAAACCATGCACGTCGAGAAAAAGGGATTGGTATCCACTACTGTCCATCCAAAAAAAATCTGGAATCTTATTTCCACAGGTATACAGACCTATACCATCCTCTGATGGCACGGCACTTGTGGCATGCTTTGATTTTCCAGTGTGTCTGGTAACAGAGTTTCGGTCACATTAGCAGTGCAATTCTCTCCACACAGGTTATGGTCGTTCGCCCCAAAACCACGTCCATGGAGTCGAACCAGCGGAAAGTTTTCCTGTCTGTCGCTTTTGTTATTGTGGTCTTATTATTTATAGGTTTGAGTTGTTACATTTTTTTCCTCAGCATTCTAATACCTAACCCAGCAAACTTGTTAGTGTTTTCACATTCCATCTAAATTTGTTAGCTTCATAGAAAACTCGCGCTGAAATTTATCCTCAGCCCAAACAGACAGTAGTGCTTGTACTTCGATGATTTTCCAGGTGTTTGCTACTGTTTTCTCTTGTAAACACGACGGCCTCTTTCCATGTTCTGATGACATTTCAACCAGTTAGAAAGCTGTGATGCAGGCCGCTTGGCCGTGGCTCGCTTTTGGCCCTGCTGATAAGCAGCTCGGGTACAGTTTAGGTACAGGTGGCTTTATCCGTAATGAAAAACATTTGTTTGCAGTACAGCAAGGTTCCTTTTGCCAGTAGACAAGCAACAGTAGACTCACTGGACATGCTGAGGTCTTTGGTTTCCTGCGTTTGGTGTCCACACTTCGGGCATGGAGGTGCCTTGCCTTTCTCTTGCTTGAAGACTTTGCTTCGAGCGTGATCATCACAGAAACAGGCCTATAAAGACAAGAAGACCAACTCAAATTACTGAAAGAGTAGCAAAGTAGGGATGCCGGCCAAGCTCAGGACCAAGAGATTTAAGTCAAATTGGCCAAAATGAAAAAGAACACCAATTGGCTGTAAAGGAATCACAAATGGCCATAAAATCATGTATCATCGCGTAAAATAAGAAAGAGTAGAACAAAAAGAACCTCACCTTGCATCGGAGACAAGAGTGCTGCCCAAGTCGATTACACGACACACCTAAAGTTTGGACAACAGAAAGATCATGAAACCACACAAAGGCGAATGGGCAAAATTATGGAAACTCAAACTGAAAACTTACATTTAAAAGTCTCTGCCTCCAGGACCTGACAGCTGGCCTGATGCTCAAACTGATCGTCCTCACACAAGAAGTTGTGGCAGAAAGAGCAGCGGAAAATACGTCCTCCTGCATAAAGGGAGGTTAGATAACATTAATTTAATGACAAAATAATAATGCACGGACACACACTGACCAGCCATTACGTTATAATTACCAGATGAATTCTGTGTAGTGCCACATAAACGGCTCTGATCAGTCAAAAACATGGACCGCTGAAGGTGTGAGGTGTTAACTGTACTATTATCTGTACGACTCTAAACCACTAATTGTGTTTCTAGTAAACTCCTTCAGCATAATTTTGTCTATTTGCCCTATTTATACTTGCCTCTCTTTCTGGCCATAGGATTTTGTATTAAAATCAGTGTATTTAGCACAGTTTTATTTCAACTTACTGTATTTTATATCGTTCTTTCTGATTCTGATTTTATGCTGTAAGTGCAATCTACATGGATTGGACTGGTTTGTTCAACACATTCCACAGACACTCAGTTGAAATAAGATCTGGGGAATTTTATAGGTCAACACCTTAAGCTTTCTGTCATGTTCCTCAACCCTTTCTTGAACAATGTTTGAGGTGTGGCAGGAGCATTATTCTGCTGAAAGAGGCCAATGCCATTACGGGATACTATTACCATGAAATGGGGGGGTGGTAGGTAGGATACTTGTCTCTGAACCAAGAGGTCATGGGTTCGAATCCTACCTTCAGCACCACCCCTGGGTCCCTGAGCAAGACCCTTAACCCCAAGTTGCTCCAGGGAGACTGTCCCCAGTAGTTAAGGAATGGAAGTCGCTTTGGAAGTCTGTTTGGTGTGAAACAATGTGAATGAAGGTGACAAATGTCAAAGTAATGTCTGCATTAATCCAAGGTTTCCCAGCAGAACGTTGTGCAGAGCCTCCACCAGCATGCCCTCTTCTCATAGTACATCCCAGTGCCATCTCTTCCCAGGTGAGAGAGGTGCTTTTGGCAGAGGACAGGAGTCAACATGGGCACTCTGACCGGGCTGTGACTTTTTGCAGGCACATAAGCAGCAAGCTGTGATTCACAGCCAGCATTAACGTATTTAGCATTTGGGCTCCAGTAGCTCTCGGACCAGATAGGCTCCCCATGCACATCAGTGAGCCTGGGTGCCCATGACCTTGCTGCTGAGTTGCTGAGTGTGCACCTGCTTGTTTGTCGTCATTTCCGGTGTGGGAACGCTTAGCGCGTCTGGCTGGCGCTCCATGTTAGGTTGTGTGTTCGTGTGTCTCCAATTATGTCTTCAATCATCTTAAAATCACATCACAACTGCTCTGACTCACTAAACTGGAAAATCGGCTGCATAACTGATGGTTTTGTGGCAACTTCAACAGTACTTGTGGTAACTTGGACTTACCTATTATTGGCTGGTGTATGCCACAAACGTGGGATTATCCGGGTTTGACGATCAGCCACTGGTGTGACCTTCTACTCCTGACTCTATTCCCACTGGACGTACTGTGAGGTGAGTTAGCACTCCTCTCACTAGTCGTTTATTGATGTCGGGCTGGTTGTGGCGCTGGCTACGCGGTTCTGCCCTCCCGGTTTTCCATGGCTGCTACCAACAAGCCAAACGTACTGGCGTCTGTGTTTTCTCTGTTCCTGTCTTTCTTTGTCATTATTGAACCATTCTCTGACATGGAACTTAGATAACTTCCTAGTGAGCTCAGGATGCTTAATGGACACTTGCATCTCGATTCTGAGGTTTATGAACACTGCCGCTCGCTCGGGATTCTCCGACGCCCGCGTTACATACATCGATCAGTGAGGAGGCACTAGAACTTTTATCAGAACAAAACATGTTCCAAGGGTCTGCTATACGTCACTTGTTCACATCAAAAAGTCAGCCCCTGAGGGAATTTCCGCTCGAAACACAAGACAAAAACACCACCACTTTTCTCTGCTGAAACCCTACCTGAAGGAACTAATCACGGATAATGACTTTGATCTATTATTTCTTACGGGGACTTGACAAACACCTAATGACTTCATTGGACTTAACCTTCTTACTCCAAACGGCTATCGCTATCTTTCTAAACCGCGCGCGTCTGGCAAAGGAGGCGGTCTCGCGGTTATTGGTTGTAGCTCTATAATGCTTACTCTGATTGATTTTCACTGCACCAATACGTTTGAATACATGGCAATGAAAATTGGCTCAAACTGTTCTATTACAGTTATTTTGATATATAGGCCACTTAAGCAGCAAACTGAATTACTTACTCTTGCTTGTCTGCCAGCAGCCCAGGTTATCTTACTTGGTGATTTTAATATCCATGTTGACACGCCCTGCTCTTATTGTACTCAGCTAATGGCTGTCCTGGATTGTTTTGAACTCAACCAGGTTGTCAATTTTCATACTCACACTCGTGGTCACACACTTGACTTAGTTTGACTTTAGGGGGACGATAGATCTCCCATCGTCCCCCTAAACATGGGTGTCCCACAGGGCTCAGTTTTAGGCCCACTATTATTTATTATATATATTATGCCTCTTAGACAGATCATTCATAAGCATGGTCTTCAATACCGTTGTTATTCTGATGATATTCAGGTATATACTTCTTGCCACCCTGATTCCATACACCAGACCGCTGCGCTAGTATCATGTGTTGATGAGATAAAAGATTGGCTTAACTCTTGCTCTTTAAAATTGAATCTATCTAAAACTTTTTATTATTGGATCTCCAACTCAAACAAGAAACATTCAATTCTCGTATCACTTATAAAATCTTTCTGCTCACTTTTAAGTCACTCCATGGTCTTGCATCATCTTATCTCTCTGACCTGCTCACCCCATATCTTCCTACTCGTCTACTCCAATCTTCGGGAGAGCAACTTCTTTCTGTTCCTAGATCTCGTCTTGTGTCTAGGGGTGGGAGATCTGTTACTGTTATGGCTCCTAAACTCTGGAACTCGCTGCCACTGTGTCTTCGTTCCATAACTACACTGAAAGAGTTTAAATCTAAACTCAAAACATACTTGTTTAACCAATATTACCATTTTTTACTGGAGTCTTGTTAAATCATCTTTGAAACGGATGTGTTTGATGTCATACTGCATATGAAACTGTTGTACTTTGTTGTTTTGTGAATGTTTTCTGTTCTTCTAAGTATGTTTTGTTTTTCTGATTGTAACTGTACAGCATCCTTGAGCTTGGGAAAGGCTCTATATAAAATAAACGCATTATTATTATTATTATTATTATTAACATTTGTTTATCCTTGGAACTCTGGCTGTTCTGGAGACCAGCTATTCTGGAGTTGCTCTGATCCAGTCGTCCAGGCCTCACTATTTTTAAAGTGGCTTAGATCCTTCAACTCACTCATTTTTCCAGCTTCCAACACATCAACTTTGAGAACTGACAGTTCATTTGCTGCCAAATATCTCCCTCCTCTTCACAAACAAGATATCTCTTATGCATAAATGAGCACACATCACTCCTGTTTTATCTGATCTGGCTCCGAGTTGAATTCAAATTCAAGTTTAATATCCCTGTACTGCATGAGCAGGCTCCCAAATACTTATCAAACTTTCTGCAGCCGTGCTCCACAGTGCCGAGATCTACTCATTAAGGACCACCTCTCTGTTTCATGCACCAGACTGAAGACATCTAGGATCCATCTGTTGGGCATAGGGCGTAGAAGTCTTCCACCAGAGCTGCAATCTATTTAGTTTGTCGAACTTTTCCATCGTGTCTGTCTTGTTTGTTTACAGCGCTCTATTCTGTTCTCTCAATTCTTTATGTATACAGCGCTTTGAGATTAACCCAAGAAAGGAGTTATATAAACTTCTCGTTTGCTTACTATTTACTTCATCTGTCAGTGATTTTGCTGATAAGGCTGATTTGTGTAATTAGCTGAGTGACTACACAAGCTAGGGGCCCCACTGGGTTTTCTGTTGCTTTAAGGATCTGTACAGTAATTACACCAAAACTGTAACCAGAGGCTTCTTTACCATGCTCCCAAACACTGCGGTCGCATTCAATGCAGTCGGCATCAGAAAGAGGACAGGAGCAGGCGTGCGTACTCAGACACTTCCTCCCGTGACAAACCCAGGCTTCACAGAAGTCACATATCGCCCCCTAGTGGTAAAACAAAGATGACAACAAATTATGTTTTGCACAACAAGAACATGAGTCCTTTCATCCATGAACCCAAAGAATAACAGAAAATGTATAATACTGTCTTTATATTTTGCTTTGAAATATTAGTTTGTGCCTGTCAAACTGTCTTACCATTGGTATATTAAGCAAATTTAATTAAAGAATTTTGAAGTAATGTTTTACTGTGACAGGCTGCAATGGGCCTAAAGATACAAGGAGCCCAGATATAGGAGCTCCAACCACTCAGCATTCAGCACCACCAGTATACTGATCCCCGCCTGTTCATCTGGAATAGGTTCTTAAGTTAGATGGTTGTGGTCAAATGATTCATACGTAGGCACGGTATGGCTTAAACAAATAAAACACATTCCTCAGGAACCGGACTGAAAATGAGGGCCTGGACGAACCATGTCTAGAAGCAAAACATGAAATGAGTGGAGCCTCAAGACTTTTGCCCTGTACTGTATCTGATGTGATGTTGGAATGCTCATATGTGTCTTTTTTGTTAATTGTATAGTTATTGGTAATAACCTTATTGCTCAGCAAGTATCATTTCTTCAACACCAGTTGGACATTCTGTAATGGACGATAATGAAATGTCGCTCTGTCACTTACCACCATGCCCATTCCAGTGCTGTGAACGCCAGGGTGTTTTATGACGCAGTCAGAGGACTTCATGCACTTTGTTTTACCTTTAAAAACAGTGAACAAAACCCAACAGCATGATTTGTGCTTCAGAGCTGCAACAGTACAACACAAGCAGCGCATATTGATCACATTATGGATTTAGAACTTTAACAACTTTGTCTTCTGTTGAAGCAGTCTGTAATTTGGGGTCATTTTATTTCTTGTCAAAAACTAATAGCTGAAAGACAGAATCAAGCTATTATTATTAGTCTATTACACAGGTCAACAGGTCAGAATAATCAGAGATCAGTTTCTGTGGGTTCTGTAGTGTTTTCCATGCTGATCTCAGATCTGTGTGTAGTGTTTCCTGCAGGTACAGTGTTTGTGATGAAGCTAGTTCTATACTGATCTC
>JBBPCW010259575.1:0-11186 GCA_037974425.1 Phenacogrammus interruptus
TTTGTGTTTGTGTGTGTGTGTGTGTGTGTGTGTGTGTGTGTGTGTGTGTGTGTGTGTGTGTGTGTGTTAGTGTGAAAATGTTAATTTGCCAGTCCTCCTCAGCTTGCTCTCTCATCTCTCTGACAGGAGTGGCTCCTCCATCTTTCGTAGCGATTAACGCAGGTACAACACTGTACAAGCTGACCACAGCGGGAGAAGCAGTGTCTTGGAACTCTCTGGCAGTTTTGGGCGTTCTGGCCGTCCTCTCCATCCTCCCTGTGTGCTTCCAGAAGAAACTGCAGCAGAAGCTGGAGTAAAGCTCTCCTCTCCTCTCCTGAGCCAGGGATCAGTGTGGGCCACAGTCATTAACTTCTCTCTGCTTCTCCACGTCCTCACATTGCAAATCCCCTTTTTATTTATTTATTTTTTTTAAGTCCACATTGTTCAAGAAAGGGCCCCAAACCCTCAAAGCTCTGACTGGCCCTCACTCATCCTTTTCCTGTTCTTTTTTTTTTTATTTGTCTTTTTAGTTCGAAGATTTCTAGCCATAATCTAGTTTTTATGTTCTATACGTGTGTTTTTAGGAACCCTGAGTACTAGTTAATATCATATTAACCTTTTGTGGTTTTTATCTTTTCCCACAATTTTCTCGTTACTACAAAAGCAATACCTTGGAGGAGTTTTTAAGGTGTGTTGCCTTAACAACACAACAAGTGCGACTGTCTTCTCTTTGTCCTAAAGGCAAAATAATGACAATTTAAATGAAACCTACTCTTTAGTATCTTTTTTTTTTTTCCCCAGAATGAGAATGTGCCAACAAGCATGCTCTTAGACTTGTAATAGAAATGCAGATATGTTTAGGAGCCTTAATGCAGGAGAATGGGCATTACGAGAGTCCTGAAGCCCTCGAGGTGATGCCGGCTTAATGCTCTGCCAGCTTGGTGCCCTGTGTACTGCTGCCAACTATGCGTAGGAGGTTCTGACCCTCCTGTCTCTTTTACCCGAGAAGTCTCTCCACTGCCGTTGCATTTTGTCCGAAGGTGATGTGACTTTCGACACCGATGAGATGCCTCCTGTGTTTTGTAACTTCCGCGAGAGCTTGTTTGGTTTCCTTTTTAATGCGTTACGTCTTAGTGAGAGAACATTGGAAAGATCAAACTGACTCACAAACCCCTGTTCTCATTCATTTAACAGCCTTCAGCGGTGAAGACGGAAGAGAAGAGTCTTATTTTGAGGTCTTATCTGGTTTAATATACAAGACTTTTGTTGCTGAAAGCCTGTGTAGAACCCCCTTGTTTTGTGTAAGAGAAACTCTGCCTGTCCCAGCACCTATTGGATCTGTTTTTGTTTTAAAGCTTTTCTTGTTTTTACAGGCTTTTATGAAATGAGTAGTGTCTCTATGATGAACAGCCTTATTTGCACTGAAGCTCTGCCTGTAAAGGGGCTCTGAGGAGGAGGAGAATGCCACATAGGTAGAAGGCGGATACCTCATTTAGTGTGACCTCAGGTCACACAGTCGTGTCCTTGTTCATCAACACTCTTCACTCCACCATCGCAGGCACTATTTGGTCTGTTTTTGTCTTTATTTCTATCCACAACCACAGCTCAGAGACACTGGTATCTCACGATAGACCGAAAACGGTAAAAGAACTGGTAACACGGTTATAACAAGTTCACCAAGTTGGTCAAACGGTGCCATTCGACTCATCTGTGTCATGTTTTTTTCTTTTGTCTTTTTTTGCTGTTTCTCATGATTTGGATCATTTCCTCAATCAGTATTACACTGAATTGATGAACTGCAGTATGGTCTTCATATAAAAAATGCTAGGAATTGACAGCTTTTCTTTTTGAATGTCAAGACAAAATATTGTATAATGGAGATTATTTATTAAGAGATGATTAAAAACAGGTTCCTCTTGACGTGTTTTTTATCGATTTACTCGAAATTATGTGCGTGTGAATGTGTTTGTCGTAGATTTCCATTCTCACCTTCGCAAAAATGGGGTATAAATGGTAGGTATCCTTCCGCCCTGCCTTATATCCAGAGTTTGGGTTCTCTTACCTTTGGTCAGACACTACAAACCAACAGTGTTGCCATAGCAACTGCACAACATCACTTTGCATTTTCATTAGGCAGTGCATCCCAACTGTAGCAGTTAAATTGCATTTTGGGTGCTGTTTTCTTATGTAAAGTAGTTTTGCTATTGAAGCATGCTAATATTAGTGTGGCATTTAAAGTCATTCGTGGTTCACAGTTGAACCATAAGTTCCTTATGTTGTGTCTTTGTACAATTTGTCTCAGTCAGAAAAGACTCAAAGACATGAGAGAATGTGTCATAATCCATTCGAGGGACAGACATACAGTGCCTTTGGACAATGTAAGTGTAAAGTGTCCATTTCTCATATGTAAACACAGAATTCCTTTCTGCGTTTAACCCATTCACCAAGTGAAGCAGCGGGCAGCCCAGAACACAGCACCTGTTAGGCAGAGTGTGGGGAAGTTACCTTAGTCAAGGGAACCTCAGTGGTGCCATTAGCAGCCCTGGGATTCGAACCCACAACCTTCTGATCACAATGACAACTCCTTCACCACTAGGCCAGACACACCAGCTGCCTAGCAGAATTTTAACAGTTTTGTGGATCTGAAACAAAGCTCCTATTTTTTTAAAAATGTTAACTAAATTAATTCATTACGTTAAGAATGATGTCACTTGCTGTGTTTTGAGGTGAAATTATGCACTGTTGAAAAACCTACTCATGTCCATTTCTGTATAATAGAGGTGATATGAACCAGGGATCTGTAGTAGGCTATAGAGCATTGCTGTCCAGAGAAAACATATCTGCAGTTTGTTTTGTTTTTTTCTTCTTTTTGTTTTCCCGGCCTGTCAGTAACACAGATGTGTGTGTATAGCTGTGCTATAATCATTCACAGCCTTTTTTTTTTTTTTTTTTTTAAATATTAAACTGATTTAATTATTATTGTTTTTCTACAATAATATATCAACCACATAAATCAACCACTAGAAATGCTTCAAAACGACTTGGATTTTTTAAAAATTATGTACTTTAACCTAGTTTAGAAGTAAAAATGCGTTTGTCGCCCTCTAATTTGATCATTTTGGAGATGCTGTTTTTCCTTTGAACCTGTGTGGTCAGTTATGTATGTGGGGGAAAAATTTCCTTTCTTTGGGGATTGTTTTAGGGACTGATCACACGAATCTCTCCGCTGCCACTGCATTTAAAAACGTTTGTTTTCAGTCAGAATCTTATTAAGAGACTTTTTTAAATGCGAGGCTTTCTGTGAGGTTTTTACTGACAAACTCTTCAGATGTCTGGTTCCTATCACAACGACTGGGAGGAATTCTGACTCCGTTCTAGAGGGAAGCAGTAACTATTAAGCCATTCTGAAGGACATTGTTCAAATCGTACCTAATTATGCATTTTTAGTTAAAAAATAGTATTGAAACCATTTATATTTACTGCATACTTTTTTTAAATTTACTGTATATTTACTGTTATACAGTAGCTGAATAACTGAAGTGTGTGACCCATAAACACCTGATGGGACTAGTCCGGGGCAGGTACTCACTGCAACAGTCTTTTGCAACATTTGTCTGTATTGGTTTATTTGACTTTAGGCATGATGTGAGTGTAATATATAAAAAATATATCTTATATTACTATATATTACATACAGTATTAACATATGTAATCTATAGTATTTATATGAATCCCATTATATTTATATTTTTATATATATATATATATATATATATATATATATATATATGTATATATATATACACACACACATATATTTAACTGTATTTAACTTTATGTAGTACAAACTATATTTTAAATCCGAGGCAACTGTGAATAGTGATAATGAGAAAGTGAAAAAATACAAAAAAGGAAAATATGATGTGTGTAAACAAAAGTAGTACTAAGTGGAATTAAATGAAGAACGTAATACAAGCTAGTTAAATGCTAAAGTGAAAGAATGAGTGTTAGGTTGCATTTTTTTTTCCAGTTTTACTGAGACAGTAAGAGCGTCACGCGTCGTATGTTTCTCTAACTGGACACGAGAGGGCAGTATATCCACACCTCTCACTGGGGCAGCATGTTCATACTGAGGGAGCCTGAGGTCAGGTGTGTGTTTGTTGGGTCATGCAGTAAAACACACAGACTCAGACAGAGGATTCAGTCCTTAAGTGCATTAAGTGAAGTGAAGTGAAAGTGACCATTAAGCAATGTCCCAGTACTTTAATATACAAACTTAGAAGGAATTTTCAAGAATGCCTAAACTATATTAGACTCTATTTACTTCTTCTGCTCTAGAATAAAATGATAGGCACCATAAACCAGAGGAAAATCCAAATAAATAAATAAGTAAATCCTGCGACGTGCTGGCGACTGTCCGGGGTGTACCCCGCCTTCGCCCATTGTAGCTGGGATAGGCTCCAGTCCCCCCCCGACCCTGAATGCAGGAATAAGGGGTAGATAATGGATGGATGGATGGATAAGTAAGTAAATAAATAAATAAACAAACTAAGTCGCAATGACTGACATTTAACTGACAATGAAATGTATATTCTCGTTTTGCTCTAGAATGAAATGGTAGGCACAAGAACAAACAAACAAATCAATAAATTAAATTAAAATGAGAAAATGATTGGTAGCGAAGTTCCAAAGACTAAAATGTAACTGAGAATGACAAGTATACTCTCTTTTCCTCTAGAATAATATGACTAAAATGTATCTAGCAAAAACACATATTCTCTGCTTAAGCTAGTGCAATTTAAATATTGTTATTTAAGAATACATTGAGTTTTATGTAACCAACAGCCACATCTGCTTAAACAGTAAAAACATCTGAATAGCTGAGGATCTTTACAAAAAATAACAACTGACCTGAGCATCTTTCTTAATTTCGATTTAATTGACTCACTAATTAATTAATTAATCATTGGCTCCACCCTCCGCCGAACCCGATCGAGCGACCAATCACTGAGAGGTTAATCTCATAACGTCATCCGCGACCAGGGCCGTGCGCACGCGCAGTTCGTGGAGCCTCGAAAAAAGAGGAATCTTCTTCTGTCCTTTTCCCACCAATGAACCGATTCTTTCGAACAGCCCGGCTCAGTGAACCAAATGACTGAATCAAGAATTCACTGATTCAGAACTATGATCCTCTTCAGATTTTGTGAATATGAGTCTAATGATGCTGAGGACACTTCCACTCTCTGACAATAAAAGACAGAACAGAATACTAATACTAAGTACTAAATACTACTAAGGTTATTACAAAATTATAAAAAGCAGATGTTACAATTGTGAAAATGTATGACTGGAAGTTAGAAAGACAATAAAAGACATTGTGACAGAGTTAATGGAAAGTTATAGAAAATGTAAGTACATTCAAACATTATTGAATTGTTAATACTTATCTAGGACACACTTGATTATCACGGTTTGGGATGGGACCCTTACTTCCAGTGAAGGACAGTCTTAATACTTCAAGACATGTTGGAAAACGTCATGCTTTCAACGTTGTGAACCCAGTTTGGGGAAGAACATTTTCTATTCCAGCATAAAGACGTTTCCGAGCTCCATAAAGACGTGGCTGGATGAGTTCAGTGTGGAAGAACTTGACTGGCCGCAAAGAGCCCTGACCTCAACCTTTGGAATTAATAGCAATATAAATACAGTAATACAATGATAACATTATATATATGTATGCATACACACACACGTACAATGTCACAATCTCGAAAGTGAATGAGTACACATACTCTGTATGGACAAAAGTATTGGGACGCCTGACCATTACACCAACAGGACTAATGACATTGCATCCAAATACATAGACTTTAATATATACATACATACATCCAATGCAGGAGTAATTCACACTCTGCATATATACATACATGTGGATACACGTAGGCTGTCAGTGGATGTTTATTGAAACCCCCAGCTCATTATAACCACACCACTCGATTCGACCGAGCTGGACCTTTGATTCGATTCCGTCCGTTTTCAGGGCAGAACCGGTTCAGGAGGGGGAGTCGATCGAAAACACACACGCAGCTGCTGGAGGACCATGATGCCCCGCGCGGGTGGAGTGTGTAGGCTGTGATTGTGTGTGTGTGCCTGTGTATATGACTGCGTGTGACTGTGTGTGACTGTGTGTGTCTGTATGCCTGTGTGAGCTCCGCTATGGCCGCTTTGGGAGAGTCTGCTCCGCGGGACTATGCTCCTCAGTAGCCCGGAGCGGAGGCGCGCTCGACCGGACCAGTCTCAGGATGAGCGCCGGGCTCGGCTCCAGCTCCGGCCGCTTCGCCGATTACTTCGTGATCAGCGGGCTGGACACGGACAGCGGACTGGAGCCTGATGAGCTCTCCGGTAAGACCAGGGACTGTTTATTTCAGTGTATTTCATTTTTGTCTTATTTGACTGCACATTATTTTGGGCTTTTTAAGATGAAGCAGAACCTCTACATGGTCAGAAACAGTGTGGAGGTTCAGACTCTGTTAATTCTGTTCATTTGGTGTTTTAGGATCTGTTAATTCTTTTCATTTGGTGGTTCTTTAGACTCTGTTGTTCATTTCATGTGGTTTACCCTTTAGAGGAAAACACTGACCAGCATTCTAACTCAAATGACCTTTTTTTGCACAGTTTGTTCAAATATATGATGTTTAGGGTCAGTGTCTTGCAGAATATTCTGTCTACATTTTTAACAGCCTGCTGTTTTCTCTCTGCGTCATCTGAAATGAGTGCAAATATTTCAGTGTTTAACGTCTTGTTTTCTTATATAAGACCACTGTCTTCAAGGCCGACCTTAGAAAACACCCTTCATAGATGTATTTATTATATATTTTACGTCTATCATACATATAGAGTCATTGGAGAGAAGCATATTATATATTTTACTCCTATTATACATTATACATATGGGGTAATTTTAGAGACACATTTTATATTTTACTGCTTTTATACATATGGAGTAATTTCAGAGAAAAGCATATATGTCTTACACTTTTTATATGTCATTGGAGAGACACATGATATATTTACTCCTTTTATACTTATGGAGTCATTAGAGTAAATGTCAATTTACTGATTGGAAATATTATAAAATTTGTTCATATTATACATATGGGGTCATTGGAGTGAGAAGTATATTATATATTTCGCTCCTGTTAAATATATACATATGGAGTCTTTGGAGAGAAAAGAACATGTTGTACTCCTGTTATACATATGGAGTCACTTGAGAGAGAAAGATAAATATTTGTGCATTTTTTTCCTGGGGAATGTGAGGGTCTACAAAATCCCAGCATTATTCTCATCTGCCCGGCCCTATTTAAAACCAGAGAGCGAGAGAGAGAGAGAGTGTGTGAGGGAAAGAGAGAGGGAGAGAGAGTGCACACTTCCTGTGGTTAAGCGCTTCTTCCTTTTACAGTGAAACTAAATTCTCTTTTGTGAGGTTCTTGAATCCCCCACTACCTCTCAAGCACTTTATGTTTGTGGCAAAGGGGGGTTTCGACCTCTGTCTTTGAGTCTGCCTCCAGTTGGATACACAGCTCTTTGAAACCTGTATTTGTCATGCTGCTGTTGTTATTATACTTCAATTACACTGTTTTAAATGGGCAGCTTCTCATTATTTCAGTCAGATTCGTTCCGTTCGCCCCTGCGTTCAGACCACCGCAGAGGAGCAAACATTGATCAGCTTATGGTCAGCTGACAGGCGGCTGGGAGGGATAGAGGGATGCCATTATGCCCTATATTTAAAGGGCTTATAGCCTACATTTTTTTTGTTGTTTTTTTCTATATGGCCCGTATGTCCCTTTGGTGTAAATTTGTCTTTTAGATCTCGGTTTAATTTACCGTTACACAGGTTTTGTTACTACATGCATGTAACTTGCTGATGACTGACTGGCTGTATTTTGCCTCAGTTAATAATAGCCCAGCCTCAAACACTCGCTTTATGTGCATAAGCTAGACTGTTGTAGGCTGTATAGGTATATGTTAATGCATTTTTTGTGATATCACAAATGATTCAGTGCAAAACAACCCATTTTGTAGCCACTGAACTTTGAAACTTACGAGTAAAACCTCGGAAAGTTCCATGATGTTGGCCCTTGTTAGTGTAAGTTAGCTTTTTTGGACTACATCACTGGCGTAAAACAGTGCCTGGCAAACTATAGCAAACGATTATGAAGGGAGAGTAATTTCGCCAAATTATACACGACAGCTTGCCTCGTAGGTGTAATAGGATGTCTGTTATAGAAAATGAAGTCATCTGGAAAAGGGCCTCAGAGTGATCTTTATAGGTTTGTGCAGCAAATCAAGAAAACCTACTCCTTTAAAGACCGGCTGCTTCGTTAAGTTGGTTTCGGAGTTGCAAGCAGAGCGGGTTGGACCTATATACACGCTATGCAGGACCCCGCAAAGTGCCCCACCTCCCCCCTGTGTAAAACCCCCTGCCTGGATTGCATAGAGCCCCAGGGTTGTCAGAACTGGCTCCTGGTGAACAGCAGTCTGTATGTTTGTCATCTGCTGAGGGGTTCTTGCCTCAAAGCACACACAGAAAAGCATGTGACCTCTGTTTAGAGTGTGCTGTTCAGCAAAAAAAAAAACATTGTACAAATGTCAGGGCTTTCCTCTGTCAAAGTTGGGGGGAAGTGGTGCCGTTCTGATGGAGTAAAGCCTGAAGGAAAGCACTAGGTTGTCTTTTCTCCTCTTGAGAGATCATTAGTCGCTCTCTTGCTCCACATTTCAGGAGACCTTCTACATGGCAATTGTTGACTGTCCCAGTGTACCTCAGTATTAAACCTAGTCACTCTGGTTCAGGAGTGCATTTTCTTTGGCCAAATGCTGTCCCATTCATATTGCTTATGGCTCAGTGATTATAAACCGCAGTAATAAAGAAAAGCTATTATATTAAAGGCCTTCTGGTCTGTACACGACCGGCAGGTGACCTCACAGTGAAAGTTAAACTAATACAGTGTTCTGTTACTCCACTTACTGCAAAAGGAGAGGGGCATTTGCGATGAATATATTTATAAATCCATGAATTTATTCACTAGCTGGGGTTATGTTATGCAAAACAGTATAATCAGTGCTGGACTGGCCATCAAACATACAAGGCATTTGACCCCCCCACTCCACACGAATGACCTCGAGAGGGGCCCCAGTGGGCACAGGATCCCATCACCAATTGTAATGTCACACTTGTAATGGATTTCTCCCTTATTGTGACGTCACACTAAGGAAATTTTCCTAGAACCAACCATGATCTGTCGAGCCCCCCATATTAGTTAACGATACGCCATTTTTGTTTACTGGATTTACAAGCAGCATAAGACGCCGAGTGCTGTGGCTACAAGCAAAGGCAAGTCACACATGAAGTGTTGTGTTCATCTTGCTCTGGATCCGACTCAGGGTCGAACATATAGGCCTGCATAGGCCTCTGTTTCACGTGTTTAAATGCGCAGCGTTAGCATGGGATGGGAGGGGCATGGCCAGCAACAGCTTATTTGCATAAAAGTGACAGAGCTCTTAAACGGCTTGAAAGGGCCTGAAACTGACAAGAATTAAGCTGGTGATCTCAATATGTGGGAGTGATTTTGTGGAAAGAACTTCATGAACATGAACATGAGTTTTGCATAATATGTCCCCTTTATTGTTTAAACCCATGGCATTTTTTATGTAGTGTTCACTGGTTTTGTTTTGTGCGAGACCCGATGATATATGCAAAATCAGCTCTGGTCTCATGAAAATAAGCAGACCCACTTCCTCTTCATAAAGCTGCTATTGCAGTGTGGTTTGATTGTAAAAGAGTGGTGCGGTATCATGTGACTCTGCACGCTCCCCAGAGCTGGTGATAACACGAACTTCTCTTAAGTTCTATGCTCTCGATCCACATTTCTGCTGCTTGGATGTTAAAAACATGCGATTTCTTGTCTGGGTGTTCGTTGTCACTGACCACGTTGACCTCTTGTTTGGTTATTCACCCTAAGTGATGCAGTTATGAAGGTTAGCACCTGAAGTGTGGTGTTTACGTGGTTACGTCGAGTTTCTCGTAATTTTGTGATGGCTGTTGAGAAGACGGCTCCAGATGTTGCTTGTCATTTTGTGCTGACTATGTTTTCCGGTCGAAACACATTTAGGTGATGCAAAGCATGCATGCTAAATCTGGGTCACTTGTTACACTGTAAAAAAAAAGAGAGAGAGAGAGATATGACTAAGCCTCACCACGTCAGGGTGCACCGGTTACAGTGGAGATGACAAACAAAACACACAACTTCATAAAGGATATTGACCGACTGAAAGTCAGTTAAAATAATCCGTTACAGTAACGGTTTGATTATCCTCACCTTGTCCTTGTGTTTGCATATACAATAATCCCCCACTTTTCACAGGGGTTACGTTCCAAAGCACCCGTGAATAGTGAAATACCGTGTTGTTGTGCTTTGGCCTAAAAATGCCTATTTTTATAGTGTAAACACTAAATATGCTCCCAGAAACATTACACTTAAAGAAAATGTAAAGGTAAACAAATGAACAGAATCAGAAAACTTTATTGCTTAAAAAAACATTAGCATTAGTATTAGCAGCGTGCCGCGAGCCAAAACAAACACTTGTACACAAAAGAAACGTTGAAATAACTGTTTAGACAGCTTACTAAAACTAAATAAATGAAGATAATGGTTGAAAAATGGGGAGAGGGGCTTTAAAATGCTAAAATATGTGGACAAGACACAGAACAGTCATGCTACATTCTGCAGCAGCTTCTTCTTCTTCTTCTTCTTTTTATGGCGTTTGACAACTTTTCAGTGTAATACAGCCACCGCTAGTCTGGTTCGGTTCTCAAAAAAATTTGCGTTAGACTGAATCCGCGAATGCTGATCTGTTTAAAACTGAGGGGTTAACTGTTTTTACTTTTTGCCAATTTTTTGATATAGCTGATGAATGTGCATCTGTAAATCCCTTTTTGTTAACCCAGTATAATCCTAGGTTTATTACATATTAAAGCACACTACTTAGTAACTACATGGTTATTCTTTTCGTATAATAGTTTGTAGCCAGAGTCCAAAATGTGGTAGGTTCTGGCCATTTAAGTTAATACAACCTGTATTAAACTGCACTATTATACAACCTGTATTAAACTGCACTATTATACAACCTGTATTAAACTGCAC
>JBBPCW010259599.1:0-12847 GCA_037974425.1 Phenacogrammus interruptus
GCAGAGGGTGAATTTCGTGCTGTTCACACTGTGTGCAGTGGTGTGTTCACGTATGACTGAATGATCACTTTCACTTTTAAATTGTCCCATCTGATATATTGATTCTAATAAATCACAACCATTCTGTTCAGCTGGCCTCTTCCAGACTTGCAGGCTCATGAACTTAGACATTACTGAGAGAGTCCTTGAGTCTGTGTGTCTAAGGCTTTCTAGTTCTGCTGGTTATCTAGGCTGTTAATGCACTTCCCATAGACTCAGGATACTAAGGATACAAGTTTCCACACACTGGGCTTGTAGTGTTTAAATACTTTGTGAACATGATGACATAAATTAAATAAGAACAGATGAACGAAAGAAAGAACTTAACAGTCATAATTTATTCCCACACACTGATGGTGCAAATGCCCACTTTAATACATGTAAGACATCATGGTGTTGGGTCCTTCACTTCACATCACAGAACACAAGTTCAAAGGCCATGAGACTGAACTCCACTAGTCTGGAGATTTTGATTGTACAGTTTCTCTTCACTATGGAGCTTTCTTCATAAAAAGTCTTCATACATTACTAAATATGGCCGCTTTGTTTTATTTGGTGCCAGTGAATGAACTCACCCTACTGTTGGCACCTCCAGGCTGAGTTGGCCTATGTGTGGTAATTTCACACAGCGCTTTGTGTTTGTCAGTTCCCCATGAACAGTGTGTTAAATGCCATTGGCCAATTAGCCTCCTGTGGGCAGAACAGGACACACACACACACACACACATCTGCATTTGTCGCTCAGTGGGTTAAAACATACACTGACACCTCGGTTAATTAGCTTGGGCTGAAAAGGGGAAAAGGATTTACAGCAAAAGTAGGATCCCCCCTTCAGCGTACGCACACAATCACACACACACACACACACACACACACACACACACATATTTAGACTTCAGATTTAGGTCATGTTTGGTTCTCTTGTACTTATGTGTTATACTATCTATTAATACTGTACTGTGCAAATATCTATACAATTTGGAAAAAGCTCAATGGGATAAATGTAGGAACATTAGCCCTGATTTAATTGCTTTTATATACTTTTATATACTTTATTTACTTTTTAAATACTTGTATACTTTTATAGACTGAGGAAAAAAGACAAAAATTCAAAGCTCAGATTGTCATCCTTTATTCATAAGTATTTTGAAGGCTTTTTTGACTACTTGTGCCACTAATAACTTATCTCCACTGGACTCTTCAAATTACTGGAACTGCAGAAGTGATTCTTAAATTTTGGAGTGAGTCTGCGGCAGATTTGATCAGGCTTATCTCCTGCCTTTAGACTGACACCTGTTCATTAACTTATTGGCATCTGTTCAGCACTTGGTCAAAAACATAGAGTCAAAAAACTACAGCATGTTTATGCATTAGTTGATCCATCTGTGCCTCAGACAATCATGCTTCTTAGTAGCTGCTATCAGGTTGGACAAGCTTTGGAGAATGTAGAATGCAATAATCCATTCAGCCTAATGTGCAGCTACAGTGATCTTGGTTTAGAATCGCTGCATAATGTTCACTGGAGCTGATCAAAGCTGAGCAGGAAATGACAACAACATATATACAACAGATTTACACACATTATCACCTTATAGGGGTGATCAGTTCCCAGCTTCTGTATAAGGAGATTGTTTGGTCTACAGATTTGCACTTTTGATCCACAGTCGTCATGATGTTTTCTCAGTAGCATCACTGATGTTCCTAAAGGGCTCTCTTGATATGCAGTCCCTTGATCCCCAGCTCCCTGAGGACCCTGCAGAGTGAATGAATCAGAATCAGAAAACTTTGTTGATCCTGAGGAAATTGCTAATGGCTGGCAAATATTTAAATGGGGTCTCAGCAAGTCTTCCATCACCTTCATTGGGATTGGTCTGTGAGCTCCTAATACTTGTCCCTTTTTCTCTCAAGTGCCTTGCGCAGTCTTCCCAGGGCACTGTTGATTCCTGCAGGACCACCTGCCTTATTGATTGTGACACAAGAACCATGTCAGGTCTTAGCGATGGTGCCTGGAAATCTAATCTGTCTCCCAAGGTTAACCGTCAGCTGCCAGTTCCACATGGTTGCCAGAAGCCACCCTTTTGGGTGTGTGTGTGCTATTGGGGCTTCTCTTTGAGTTTAACAAAAGCAATAAAGTGCTTTACTGACTATTGCTGCCTACTGAGAGAGATCCCTGCACTGATGAAATAACCTCAGCACCTGGTTGTAGTGTCACCAATAATGCTCCTCTCCTATGACTTCTGAGGATCCTCTTCCCTAGCATAGCGGGAATACAGTGGCCAAAAGATTATTTGTGTTTGGGAGGACATTGTATACTGAATAGAAGGAATTTGAACGGTCATTTGGAGCCATTCGCCCCCTTTGAGTCACGTTTCTTGCAGTCACATCCCAGCCATCCCGCATGTGTGTATTTCCTCTGTCCCTGCATTGGTTTTTCCCTGGACCAGCTGGTGTCTTTCCTTTCCCTGGGCCTTATTGCACCGGGGTTCTAGGATTCTAAGAAGCCCTGCCCATCCTGATGCCACAGCCCCCAAGCGAACAGTGCTTCAGCCTTCTGAGCCCTCCACCTCCTACCTGTCCTCACCTCTGGCCAAGGAGATTTTAGTGTCTCTATACAGCTACAACTCTCTTGCCCAGGAAACAATAAATTCTTCTGACAGGGGCTAAAGAGGAGTCGTAGCTTGTTCTTACTCCTGCATAAAGCAAGCTGCCACCCACAAGGCTCAAGCACTGATGCAAGGAATGGCTAATCTTCCTTTCAAAGCCTTTCAAAATGGTGGTCAGCGGGATGTTGTAAACCAGCCGCGGCCAGAGGAGGCTGGCAAATCCAGGCTTTAACCTTCCTGGCAATCCTGAGTTATCTACCACTACATGACAGGTTCCTAGGTCTCAGAGTGCAGCTGTGTGCGCTGTTGAAAACCTTTCCCATGCTCTTAAGTTGCTTTTCAGTGATTGCTAGAATTTGGATTCCACCTAGGGAACAACAGACCTTGTCCAATACCTCCCCTTCCTCAAGACTAGAGATCGGAACTTGGTTGGCTTAAAGTTCCCCCAAGCCCAGTTGACGAGGCATTTGAAACCTTGGAGGAACCCTCTGCAGCTCATTGTTACCGTCAGATCAGCTGGGTGACGGCTTCTGTGTGCTCAAGGCACCTTGGCATAGTTCTTGGATGTGGATAGAATCAATTAAAGAATGATTTCTTTATTTATATTGTATTTATTTAACAAAAGTAACAAAAAATTAAATAATTCTTTCTAATGTAACATTAATTGATCAATTCAATTTAATGACTAGTTTGACCATGGTGTTCAGGAAGAAACATTACCGTGGAAGATAACAGGGTATATTTTGTTTGTTATTCTCACAGAATATCTAATCCTGAACGTGTAAGATAATAATGGTAAGATAATGAGTTTCTGTTTCTGGTTCTCTCATCCTCTTTTTGTGTGAGTAAATCTGACATTTCCTTCAGCCACTCATGGGAGAGTGAATGTCTCATGAAAAATTCATAAATGTATATGAAAAAACACAATTGCGTTCCACTAATCAGTAACTCAGCCTTCTACTTATTCAAGTCTTTTTTTGTTTTTAGTGACTAGCTTTGCACTGCCCTCCTACTGTGAATTTCAGCGCTTAGTGTGACTCACATCTTATTTCTCTCATTGCCATTCCCATTAAACTGTAAGGGTTCTTTATCACAGTTTTCAATACTAAGATAATAAGTATTATTATGCCTCAATTAATTTGATTGTTTGATTGAGTTTGTGATCCGCTGTGTTGCAAGTTTATTAGATACACTACCCTGTAACTCACTGGCCATTTAGTCAGGAGCACCTGATTTAGATGCACTGTGTATGTTTAGTTATATTGTTTGGCACAGTGGTGTCACTGAGGTTTTTAACATCAGCTGGATTAGCACTGTCCACTTCAAACTTTTGGCCAACAGCAGCCTTGTGATTAAAAACTGACCACTGAAGGCTGCAAAGATGATAAACACAAAACCTGAGCACAGAAAAAAGATGAAATATGATCCTAAACTACAAGGTCTCCTGACAAAGTAAGTGTTTTTAATAAGAAGTGTATTTTTGCCATTATGTTTAAACCAGAATGGACCCAAACAGATTTATTTAAACAAAAACAGGAAATAATGGATTCAGGCAAGCAGATCCCAGTCAATAGGCAATAGAACTGATTCATATAGCCCAGGCGAACAGAATTAAATTCCTGTAAGGTAATCCAATGAGCAAACTTGACAGATAGGAGCAAGAATCAGAAAAAAACAGGTAAAAAACAGAATAACTTCAATAGCTTCAAAACAAGAACCTTTGGTATGCAGGTTGAAACCCTGACAGTCCTTTGCAAAGGGGAATATGAAAACTGAGGGTAGAATCAGTCATGTGATTAAAACTCTGGTGAACCTGATAGAGTTCTTCATGTTCTGTCCCCGTTTGAACTGGGCTGGAGGAATTGAGCTGGGTTCACGGTGAGAGCGAATCTCCTGACTGGAGCCCCGTTGTGGCCTTACATTAACACTGTCAGGACAAAATCTAAATCAAATTAAATTGATTGTCTTCGAGATTTGTATAAAATGTTTATACCTTTGCCCAACATGTCCCAGGTGTTCAGATCATGTTTGTATTTTGATTGGGTTGGGTGTTCTTGATTAGCAAAATCAAAAAAAGTGCCTTCTTATTCTCTGGGTCCATGAAAGTGACCAAACTTGTTGATTCATTTTCTAATGTAAGAGAAAGTAATTGGAAGTGAAATGAAACTTATGGATTAAACCAGTTCTAAACTAAACGCATGTCAATAAGAACAGTCCATCAGTGCTGCAGAGCTGCTTTTTTGAAAATAAGTAGTTAAAGTACACTGGATTGTGATCCATATACCATTCCACACACTAAACTCCATCCACACAAGAGTATGGTAAGAGTACGGTAAAATTGTTTTGGTTCTGTTATAGCTTATGTAGCATATAATAAAATTGGTTCAGTAGTGCCACCAACATTTACATATATTACCATACGCAGAAGGTCCTCAGGTCATATGATGTTTTGAGTTTATGATGCTCATTCCCACTCGGCTTACACCGTTAGCTTCATACTTACAGACTACTTGGGCAAACTAGTTTGCACGCATGAGAAGAATACGCAGTAATGCGGCGCATGAATGAGCGAGTTTTCCATTTCCTTTGTATTTGGCTTAGTTGTTTTTTCATGATTTAACAGCTATATTAGGATAACATAGGCTTTATTCTAATATGATTTCGGCTCGGAAGTGTTTCGACGGTGACGTACCTCGAGAACCCCCTGTACATACATATGTTATAAATACTACATGTGTACATGTATACACTGCTGCTAACGTGCCCTCAGAGGTCTTCCGAGTCAGTGTGGGTGGGTCAGAGCTGTTTTGCTCAAGGACCAATGACATATCAGGTATGTGATAATAATGTTTTGGCTCTTCAATTTTATTAAACTGATTTGTATAGAAAGATATTCTGGTATGTGTAATCTGTCTGAAATGTGCAGCTCATAGCACAAACAGACATGAAACCCTGGTACCTCCTGAAGATACGATCCTGCCAAAATGCACTGCCACTCCTTTTCCAAACATTCTAGATTTGCCACCGTTGGCCTCCTTTTCTCCCTCTTTCTTTCAGACTGACTCACACGAACTCACATTTGGATAGCAAATCCATGTTCTCCATGCCATTTCCTTTCTAATGCTGTTGAGACACAGCTTGGCAGGTTTCAGTACTGTTGGAAGAGGCAGAACAGTGTTGGCAGTCTTTCTCAGACAATTGTGTGGTGTGCCGGAAGCTTTTAATTCTTAACATACATTTCTAAATATACAGTCCATTAAAGGCACTGAAGGGAATTTTACTCAAGAAAGGGCTTTGCCCAGTACACACACCCACACACCCACAGGCCGTGGAGTCAACTGTCTTCTTGTTAGTTCTGAAATGGCAATGAAACTGTGTATGGCCATTATATGACAGTGTTAGTGTACATAAGACACATTTATTTGCTGTCCCTGTATGCGAAAGTATAGGTACAATGTCTATAAAATGAAATCCTTTTTATTACTTTGGTTTGACAAACAAAACAAAAAATGAGTCAGGGATCAAAAAGTGTAACTCGATACATTACCTGGGTACTTCTAAGCATGTACACACACACACACACACACACACACACACACACACACACACACACACACACACACACACACAGTATTTAACTGGGTAGTTTCCTCAACATTTTTTGTTCTTTTCTTATTTTCTCTCTATTTTCTCTAATAATATATTATTACCTTGTAGATCAGTATTTCCCAGCTCTGGTTTTGGAGGTACGCTGCCTGGCATTATTGGTTGCTTTCTGTCCTTCAACAGGAGGAAGACTTGTCTGTTATGTATGGGCTTATTAGCTTGATTGGGTGTGTTGTGAGCAGAGAAAACATTAAAATGTTCAGGGTGATAGCAAGCACCAGGTCCAGGGTGTGGAAACCTTGTTCTAGATGTTACTTGGTCTACTTTCAATCAGCTTCTAAATGATTCGGTTTAGAGGTAGATTCTACAACATTTGAAAGTACTTATACCTTCATCAGACCCACAAAACACTGGATTCTCTAAAAAGTATCATTTCAAAGGTCCTTTATGGCAGTGGGCCTCAGGGAATATAAGATCCAGTCCACAATTGGTCTCTATCCCTATGGATTGCAATTTCAGTTCGAGCAAAAATGTGGGACTTTTGGGTGTCCTTGCGTCTCTTTGAACTACTACTCACTCATTATTGCTGGACAGCTGTAGGTGCTTGGATGAGAAAGCTAACTACCCGGTTCTGTAACAGGCTGCCAAATATCACTGTGCGAAAAAGGGCTTAGCTTAGACAGATTTGGAAAGTGCACATGCTCATATCAGTTCACTGAGTCTGCCACAGAGGAGAGGGAGGAAAGGACATCCCTCACGGTACAAACAAACAGGCATCATTAGATATTTAAATGGATGGGGGAAAAAGGAACTCTGGAAACTCTTCTCTGGATTATGCGTCATGAAGGCAGATGGTGCCTGTATGCATGTGAAAGAGACTTTGAATGAACTTCATGAGCTCTATATACATTTCATGTAAAAGTCTCATTAATGGCTTAGTTGGGCTACTGTGTGCATGTAAATGCAGTAATTGAGATATTAAACAGTGCAAAAAGGCATTAAACATTCATACTCAATAGATAATTAAAAGTGTGAATGGCTTGCTGAAGTCCTAGAATAAATGAAGATCATTCAAAATGTGTTGGGAGGGAAGAGGTACTTCGTTATGAGTTCAGGAGGAAGACCCAAACCCTCAGTGTTCACCCACTCCAAGAGGCTTTATTGCCTCATCATGCATTCAGAGGGAGAGAGAGACGTTTGCACACAGCATAAAACAGAGAAGATGAAAGGTAGGAGAAAGAAAGAAGTGGGAAGAAAGCTGAGGTTACCTGGAGGATAAGTATAGAAGGTTAAAGTCAAATTTGTTGATAAGGAACAGATGGTAGATGGAGTTTTAGAGATGATACTTGCCTCTTTTTCTCCCTCTCTCTCTCTCACACACACAGAGATACAGTGTAGATGTGTGAAAGCCAAGCACAAGTACTTGATTTTAGTATATGGAAAGCAATAGCTTTACAGGTACGAGGTTTTATTCGTAATATCTTCATTATGGAATCCAAGGCAGCCCAGGGATTAAAAACACAGCACTAATGCACACTGCAATAATGCTGAGCCAACAATATTAAGCCACCATTAAACTGTTCAGTTACAATGCTGGATTCTGCCTCTCAGAACTGTGCTTGTTCACGAAAAATGCCTAAAGAAAATAAAAGAGTCAACAAGTCTCATGAACCTATTTTAAGTTAACAGAACATTTATACCTTGACATATTTCATGTGGAAACGAGAAAGCATTTCAGTGAGAAAATGCGAAGCATGATTGAGTCTCAGTGCTCAAAGAAGCCTATCACTGTCGTGCACAGATGAAAACGGGAAGGGTGTGGGGGTGCTACACATGGGACAGAGACGATAAGCTCAGAGAACTGAAGAAAATCTCAGTTTAGCACTAAAATGGCCTTCAGGCTCAATACATCAGATATTAACAAACAAAAGTGTGTTTAAAAAATGAACATAAAATGCCAGCATCTCAAGAACTGTAAGACGAGAAGCAGCCCCAAATTTCACATATAAAAGGCATAATAATTACAACAAAACAAAAACAACAACAATAAAAATAATAATAATTGGTGGTGGGCACCTTAAAATATCTTAGGGGTGGAGGTAGCTCAGTGGGTAGGATACTTGCCTCCAGACCAAGAGGTCATGGGTTCAAATCCTGCCTTAAGCAAAAAACCACCACTGGGTCCCTGAGCAAGACTCGTAACCCCAAGTTGCTCCAGGGAGACTGTCCCCTGTAGGTAGGGAATGGAAGTCGCTTTGGATAAAAGCGACTGATAAATGCTGTAAATGTAAGGCGAAAGTCATCATAGCTTGCGTAATATAGACCCAGCTCCCAACCCAACTTTGTGAATAGATTAACGGCGATATTTTTTTTATTGCCCGATAAGAGTCTCACCTTAACGCAGCACGTTAACGCAGATAACGGGCCACCACTAATAATAATAATAAAAAAAAATAATAAATAAAATAATAATAATAATAATAATAATAATAATAATAATATGTATACAATCAAACAAATGAATAATTCACACTTTTAAGAGCAATGTGTGAATGCTTCAGTAGGTACCTAAAAGATTCACCTTCTCCAAAATCCTTAATAAAGTACTGACTCAGTGGAGGGAACCTTTATCCAGCTCAGTGATTCTGAACTGTGGCTATCATATTAACCCAGATGTTATCTTTTGCCCTGAGTAAATACAGCTGAAATGTTTTGTGTGCGTGTTTCAGGCTGCAAAGCAGCAAAATGTGGATTCTATGTAGGAGGTGATTCTTTTCTATATCTGTTGTAATACTCTAAATGCTGCAAAATTTAAACATGAAAGATTTCACAATCTGAAAAACATATACAAAGAAACTCAATGATTAGAAGGAGTTATTTCAACGTCAGCCCAATGTCAGCTCAGTTGAATAATTCTGTAGCAGCTAACATCAGTATTTAAGATTGATGAGATTTGAGAAAAACACATTTGTGGTGGAGAGATACATGCAGGGTGTTTTAGGACAAATTAAAAATAGTTTTACCAGGATTTTACCATTAATAATATTACATATATACACCCAGAAGATATGTGTTTTAGCTTTACAGGTTTAAGAACAATTGTGGACCTCTTTTAAGCACTGAGCGTCTGCTAAATGCCGTAAACGTAAATGTAAACATTTGTGTAAGTCCATTGATCATTCCAATGGAATTTTAGATCTTAATTTTATTATAAATATAATAGATATAATAATTGTATTGTATAATCCATGGCCCTGTCATAACCACAAGAAATAAATCTGATTTGTTTGTTTTCATCACTCCTACATCAAAACTCTTTACATTTCAAATATTGAATTACAAAAAACATAGAGCATATTCAGTGCAAAGCAATTTCCTCCAGGATCAATAAAGTTATATAATTCTGATTCTGATTTCCCTTTTGGTGTAGTGTGTGTATGTGTGTGTATGTATATGTATGATTACCTCCTCGTAAAAAGATCATATAATCATATATCTTTTTAATGAGGAGATAATAATCCATCTTTTTATGAAGAGTTATTATGTAGTCCTTATTATGTAGCCGAGTCTTAACTCTCCTTTCCCATTAATCCTTAACAATACAGGTTCCAGGAATTTGTGTTGGTGTTGTATGTCTATTTGGTTAGGAACAGACTGATATATGACAATATGACAAACACAAAAACACACACACACAGATAGACTATTATGTTCATTATGGGCCACTCTGCACTTTGAACTGCGCCTTACTTCTCGGTATTCAGGAAAGACCCCATTTCTCTGTCAGCACGCTTTCTCATGGAGGGCACTGTGCAGAGAGGAGCTCATATCTCCCGTGTATTGACAAAGAGCGCAGCCTGCAGCCAAAACACATCACTTTAAAACACACACAAACACACACACACAGCATGACTAAGAGATGTCAGCTTTTTGTGCCGAAAGCTTCTCAGTCATGACTTCCCTCAGGGTGTTTGCCTCAGTCACTAAAGCAACATCCTTTCAGAGCACATGATGTTCCCTTTGGCAACATTACAATGTGTTGATCAGTGAATTAACTTCATGTTTTTATATAATCGCATTTAATAGAAAGTCTTATGAATTTCCAATCTTGATGTTGTCTCTCTGCTTTAAATACTTTTTTATAAATAATATATGAGATGACATGCTATTCCAAAGTTCTTTAATGTCAAATTCAAGGACGTTTCTATTAATTTCCAGGTTCAATATATTCAAATACAAGGACCCACACACAGCACAGTGTCAGACGGGGATTAAGGTTAATTACTGTTACAACATTGTTCGTTTAACTTCAGCTTCCTTGTTTGCTTAGTGGGGTTTAACACATGAATGTGCTTGACCATCACTCCTTCTCAAGGCAAGTGGCCCATAAAGCAAGGATCCACAGATGACATATGTCACACATACAATCAGAGGAATATAGCTTTTTTAAAAATTAAAAAACATCTAAATAATGTAAAAAACTTACATTTCTATTCTTACACAAAATCTATTCATATATTCATGTTATGTCACATATATATACAAATATATTTACATCAGCACTTTTAATAAATTTTCTATGTTTTTTCAAAAACATTCAAGGCCTTGAATTTTTTCTTTTAAGGATTTCAGAAAGCCGTCGGAACCATGAAAGAGTGATTATCATTCATTTAGTGTTCTGTTGCACCTATTTAACTCAGTGGCGTCACAAGCCTTGATGAATCCACTAAACTCAATGGACTATCATTTGGCTGTTTCAGTCTCAAAAAGACTTGCTAATTTTGTGAAATTATGAACATGATGAAACTGACTTCTTAGGCATCATTTTGGCTGCTTGGGAAATCTTAATCTGGAAAAGAGAAAGAGAAAGGGAGGGAGAACTGAAGTTCTATTCCCTGTGAGTCACTAGAGAACTCAAAGACTATTTGCTTCTATTTTTGGCCTTTCCTCACATAAATTCGATTTTCTGTCCAGCTTCCAGCTTTGATGCAATAAGCCAAGATGATCAACAAGTAAACAATAGTACTCTACAGGAATACCAACAGCTGCCTTTGCACCTCTAAAGTCTTTTTTCCTTGCCGTGTAATAAACTGAAAACACATTCCACTTTGCCACTATCATACCCACCTTGTATATACCACTGTATCAATATCCATAACTTTTATCATAACTTCACCTTCATGATTTTGAACATATTCTGTTGGTCCATCCATGACCGGCAAACAAATAGACAAATAAAAACAATCAAACAAAAATCCTGACAGAAAGATATGTGTTTGAAAGTGTTCCTTTTAAATAAATATACAGTAACCCCTCACTTTTAGTGAAAGTGAAAAGTGAAAGTGAAATCAGCAGTCACGGATTCAGTCTAATGTGGATTTTTTTTCAGACAACCGAACTGTATTACACTGAAAAGTTGTCAACAACCATAAAAAGAAGAAGAAGAAAAGAAGAAAAGGAAGAAGAAGAGGAAGAGGAAGCCGTTGCTGAAGCATGTTGTAGCATGATTACTGAGTGTCTTGTCTTCGTATTTTAGTGTTTTTTCCCCCCAATTATCAACAGTTATCTCAGTTTATTTCGTTTTAGTAAGCTGTGCCATGTCTAAACTTGTGGGTAGAGAGAGTTATGTCTTTTGTGTACGAGTCTTTGTTTTGGCTCTCCACATGCTGCTAATGCAAACTACTAACAGTTTTTAAGCATTTTCTTTGGGGTTCAATCAAATTTTCTGATTCTGATTATTTATTTCTCCTTGCTGCTGCCGTTTACAGTGTCTGCGGCATCATCCCCATGGATCATCTCAGTGTTTCTCTTGTTTTTCATTTTGTCCTTCTTAAAATCCTGCATTTTTATTATTGTAAATTAAATTGAAAGAGGCTAATATGGGTTTACCTTTACATTTTCTTCAAGGGTAATGCAATAAACTGAGTTTAAAATGAAATTAAAGTGTTCTGGGAGCATATTTGGCAGCATTTATAGTGTTTACACTATAAAAATAGACATTTTTAGGCATTTTTTTTTACCAAAACACAACAACGCGGTTTTTCACTATATGCGGGTGCTCTTGGAACATTGCTTTTATTCATATTGTAGCGAGTAGCACAAGATGAACGGCAGAACTGTACCTCCCATAAGGCTTTGCTGTTGCGGTAGTATGTGGCTGGTTAGCCTTTTCTGTTGTTTTTGGGGATGTTACGAGAGGGGTAGCTTGTTTTAATATCAGTAGGGATTTATTATGTGTTAAAATTGTGTTTGTGTTGTTATGTAGTTATTTTGAGTCTTTCTCACCATTCACCCTCCTCCAGAACGTTTGCTGCCGGAGGGGTAATCGGCGAGCAGAGAGCTGTGTGTTGAAGTTGTGGAGTAGTACTTGGGCAAAAGTCAGTTTCAAAGCTGACTGAGCTGAGAAATAAAAAGAACACTTTTCTTGGAATAAAAAAAAGGCACTGAAATATCAGTGACCAGCTTTACTCAAACTTATTTGTCCCCCCAAGGAATTATTCACCCACAGGAATTATTTGGCACCAAAAAAATGTAAATCAACGTTTTAATGTGAAGGGTGTGTCTGCTTTCTCGCCACTAACCGGTGGAAACGAGGAAGA
>JBBPCW010259618.1:0-12843 GCA_037974425.1 Phenacogrammus interruptus
CCGACGATCATCTTAAATTAATCGTGGCAGCCAAAATCGTGATCGTGATTAAAATTCGATTAATTGTGCAGCTCTACCTCACAGGTTACAGTAATAAACAGACAAATGATCTGCAACCAATAAATATACATAATACAGTATATATGTATGCATGTATTAAGTAGTTATGTAAATGATATAAAAATAATTTTGTTATATCCAGAAATAATGCCCCCAAAAAGCTGACATTCTTCATTTTACAATTATACAATTAAATATAATTTTTTTTTAGATTCCATGTGGTATTCAAACATGTTAATGTTGTGAATTTTATACACACACACACACACACACACACACATATATATATATATATACACACACGTCATGATTGTGATACAAACTAACAACGGTAATAATGATAATATAGTGTACATAACATTGAAATGTATGTAAATATTGTATGTACACGAACATTTAAAAAAAATAATAGTGTACATAACATTACAATGTGTGTGTAATAAGTATGTATTATTAGACAATCGTTTTAATAATTGTGTAATAATGTGCATTGGTATAAACATGCTGAATATTAATCATGTAATTTATTTATAGTTATTGTGTCAGAATTAATGATTATGGGTGTGAAAAAAGAAATAAAATAATAGTAGTAGACGTAGTATCGTATACATAACACATGAAAATGTATACATAATTCTGCATAAATAAACAGGAAATGTAATAAATGTGTAACAATATTGTGTATTCATATTTACAACGTTCGATTTTGCTGAAGCTGCGGCGCTGGCGAGATTCTCTTAATTTCATTGGTTGACGCCTTCCCACTCTGACCAATCACGGAGCCGGTTGCACTGCAGACAACCAACTGCTTCCAACATGCAAATTCATTTCAAAAAATTCCCGGGAAATCTGAGTTTCGCGGGAGGGCGTTTGGCGCGTAAACCGCATCCCTTCATTCATTGTCCGCTTCCTGGAGCCATTTTTAAGAGCCCGGGGAAGAAGTTGGCTTCTTCGTTTTAATCGCGTCCATCTGCCGTTTTCTGCTGTAGATAACGGCTCGGTCCGGCAGATACTGGCTAATAAGAGTGTGTCCTCTCGATATCGGTGGATATTGGAGGCGTTTGTTGGGCGGATTTGCAGAAAAACGTCCCCAAACAAGAAGCGGCACAAACGGAGAGTTGGAGGCGGGGGAAGATGAGAAAGGAGCTCTCCTCGGCCCCACGCAGGGCGATCGTATCCGGGCTTGGTGCCTCTGGTTTGGATCAAAACGGAGGCTTGTGTGCTGCACATGATCGCCGTGGCGGAGCTTATTCTTCAGCCTCCTACATCCAAATGATCACCCCGCCGCCCTGCGCCTCGCAGCCCGTCGGAGCGTCCGAACTCGGGGCGGCTAGTCTCTACACCACCCCCCTCCAGGGCCCTCCGACTGGGGCAGTGCTCCGGCCCGCTTTAGGGCGTCCTCCGGTAACAAACAAACAAACATACACACACACTGCTGTACTGTAGATCATACTTTAATATCTAAACTACCTTTTTAAGCTGCTAGGCTAACGTGCCATGGCTAACACGTCAGCTTTTAAACTGAACTGTAGCGTGTCTTGTATTTAAAATCCTAATGGTATGCAATTATTAACTTTAAATTGCAAAATTACCTGCACAGACTTGTGCTTTATATGCATTATACATTAGCATCAAGGAAATTATTTGAATGCACACATCAGATTTTGAAGTTGTTGTTGTGGTGGTGTTTTTATTTGTTTTTTTTGTTTTTTTTGCTGCAACACCCTTTACTGTGTAACTGCAGAATTAGGATAAAAGGCTGGGTTCCGTTTTTAAAGTTGATTTTGGTGGACTAACAAATGGTCTTTGTTTTTAAAAGCCGGTGGGGGGAAATATTAGCTCGACAGAGTGGCGCAGTGGGAATTTCTTTAGCATGGCAATATAGTTCTAATTTGTATTTTTAAACTGGACAGATTCTCCGTAATATACACGGAGGAGGCCTATATAGATGTTTCTGAGTAGAAGGAAAAAGTCGAAAGGCTCTTGTTTGGTATGGTTGAGGTGAACTGAAGCCATAGGCCTTAGCTTATGTTTAGAGGGGGATGGGGTCTTTTTGTGCACCTTCCTTTAGCGGGGGTTTAGTCCTATCTGCCGGTTTTACTACATTTGATCTGTTTCTGCGATTGTGAGGAATATGGTCAGTAAATGAGGACACTGGTCCTCCTCAAACCCTTAAAACAAGTTGTTTGGTGGTGTCTCAGTTGTCGCAGACAGGGTGATTGAGTATAAAATGCAAGAAGTGTTTATTATTCACCGCCTTTCCATTGCCCAGCACGATTATCAGGGGAAGACTCTTCTAAAACATCTGTTTTCATGCTTATGTCAAGTTAATGAGCAGCTTTTGTGTTTATATTAATAAATTAGATGTTTGTGGTCAGTCTAATATCATTAAGGGACCTCCTGAACTTGTTTGGTGTTCATGGATGCAGATGAACCCTGTTTGGTCTGGGACTCCAACACATTGTATTCTGTCTTAAACCACTCAGTGATTGGGCAGCTGGATAAGACTCACTGACTTCCACTGGAGATGTCATGATTGAAGTGTTTGCTGTGTTGGATGAGTTCTAATGGCCGGTTTAAGTCTATTACCAGGACAATCATTACGGCAGCCTGTTTTATTTGTCCTGAGGCTTTGCGTTTTTACATTAGATGTGTTTCTCTTCAGGCTAAACGGCGTTTGGAGCTGGATGAGATGGATCACCAATACAGTGAACGGGCCAGACCTTCCAGGGGCCGCAGACCAGCTCACAGAGTGAAGAGCCCTAAAGGTATTCTTACTGACACGTCCTGAGCTTGATGTGAAACCGAGGAGCGAAGCTGTTCAAGGATTCGCAGCATTGAATTTTGCTTGTAGCTAATCTACGAGAACTCAATGGAAAATCAGTTGTATTTATTGGCGTCTGCATTAATAATACAATTTTGTTGCATTATAACTTGACTGTTCCCGCTGTTTTAAAAGTATTCCAGTGCTCCAGGATTGATGGGCTTGTGTGAGAAGTTCACCAAAGGCCTGTGTAAAATCTTGATACTGCCAAACACTGGAGGGAAAATGTCTAAAGATGATTGGAAATAAATACAAATTCTGGACTGTAATTTCAGAGAAGACCTCAAACAGGTTGGAAGAGTTTGCTTTGGAAAAGTAGATCAGCTATGTTTATTAGATCCATCACATCACACTGAGCTAACTTGGAAGAAGCTTTATTGACTGGCGGAGAGCTGGCACTTTCCCAGAGAAGACCTCCATTCTTCATGATCCTTGGCTGAATGCCATCCATGCATTCAAGTAGTAACTTTTCAGTGAGGTCACCTTTCTAGCAGACTGTTAAAGAGCCCTGGCTGAAATAAAAATATTAGTCATGTGTTCACCCTTAGAATTAGGTCATTTTCCTGTTAATGCAGAAGTTAAATTCAATAAAATCCCACAGAAGTTGCAAAAGGCAGAATAGGAAATTAAACAGGGACTAATAAAAGCTACCAAAAAAGGTGAGTTTTAACATTGATGTGCTTTTCTAAACGATATGTACCTGGCATTAAATCCACAAGCCTATTAAACATTTAGAAAATCTAAGGCTTACACTCAATATATGTTTAAAAACTTGCAACTATAATAATCACATCTTTTTAAAAACTTTAAGCAGTTTGAAGCTTGTGTGACTGTACATTTCTTATGTAAAAGTTTGAGATCTCTGATTCTACATGAAGTCAAATCATGAAACTCGTGTCGAATCTACTTTTGTATAAGATGCTTCTGCAGTGTTGTGCTTCTGGTGCATCACCTTGTTGTTCAGGGGATGAGGGTTAAGGTGCTTTGCCTCTACAGCAGTGCTGGTGTGGTCTTGAGTAGATTTTCTGGTTTAAAGACCTACTTGGGTATGTGAAGTCAGGGGGTGGAGGTAGCTCAGTGGGTAGGATACTTGCCTCCAGACCAAGAGGTCATGGGTTCGAATCCTACCTTCAGCACCACCAAGACCCTTAACCCCAAGTTGCTCCAGGGAGGGACTGTCCCCTGTGGTTAGAGAATGAAAGGCGCTTTGGATAAAAGCGTCTGATAAATGCCGTAAATGTAAAGTAGGGTTCTTTTTAGCCTCAAACGGTACACAGGGAAAAATGTTCCTCCAGGACCATGGTGCAACAAACAGACCTACAAAGAATAAAAATGAGTGCACAAGTGCGGGCAGTGCAGGACTGAAGGAAGATGCAACAGTGCAGTGATTTACAGGATAAGACGACATACAGTGCAGTAACAGTACTAGTATGAGAGAATGCAGCATTGTTAAGTGTATAAACATGGAAATAAATAATTGTGCAGAAATGGTATCTTGAAGGTGTGAGACGTGTTGACTGTCACTAGCAGCATATCGGAGCCAAGCGATTGTGATGTGTCCAAACAGTGCAGTCTCGCAGGTTCTCTGCTTGTTTTGGCTGCACCGGTCTGACCAATTACCAAACTCATACTTCGAATTAAGATGAACCGGATGGACTGGTATACTGCCCACAGCACAATGTTGTGGTGCATGTAAAAGACTCTAGTGTCGGTTTTGTGCTAAATATTGAATTTGCATGAGGGGCGTGCACAGGGCAAAGGGCCTTTTGTTTAACATTTTTAACAGCAGTAGTTTGTGGACTGACAAGCTTATGAAATTTGTTCAATTGCATCATTTGAAGGCATCTATACAAGGTTTTTTGATTCAAAACGTAAACCTGAGGTTTTTTTAAATAGCTCATGAACACGTTGGCTTAAATAAAAAAAAAAACAGCCATTGCCTTGCTTTTTAATTGAGACAAATGATTAATCACATGATTTTCTGTGATTATTCACATTGTTAGATGCAAAATTCAAACATGAATTGCACACTTGGTTTTAAAGCACTGCTGTATGAAAGTGCAATACATTTAATTATTGCACATGAAATTAAGGTGACAATCCCAGATAACACTAATTAAATGTGCTGTCCCATCTATAGTAGTGGAGAGTGACTGATCCTAATGGAGAAATTGAGCGGGAAAGTCCTTTTAACTGTCTGTTATTGGTGAATGTGCCCAGGAAGCTTCACGACACTTGCTTTAATGGATGTGTCCTTGGTAATTGGAGCCTTAAAGGAACTGAAAATGCATTGGTGGTCAAACACATCCGCGCTATTTTTGTTCTGTTCACGCATGATTAGCGACCCTACCGTGATTAGATATCCTTTTGATTAGAATGTACTAGTCTTGAATTTGTGACTACTGGAGGACCGGACACAGCCTTAAAATTAGGGCTGGGCGATTTGGCCTAAAATCAAAATCTCGATTAATTGAACATTTTAACTCGATTACGAATAATGAACGATTATTTATTTATTTATTTATTTATTTTTCATAGTTCACTCACGAGTTGCTCAGTTGTCTCAGTGTTTAAGCTCTCCGTGCTTGACATGTCGGCGTAATAATAACGGAGAGGGGTCACGTGACTCCACACGCGGTAGTGTTTTTAAAGGGAAAGTAATTATCGACCTGGAAACATTTGATCGATTACAGGGTCTGAATGTCGATTTTGATAACTTTTCGATTAATTGCCCAACCCTACTTCAAATAGAAAAACTGAGTCCTAGTCCGGTTGTAGAAGCATGGATGTGCGATAGCGTGGAGATACAGCTTTTAATACAGATATGAAGACATTTGTAACCTTTCTAATTCTGTACTCCGTTACAGCTGCCTAAAAATGATGTTTAGTCCTCTCTGGGTATTTTGAATGACCAACACTGAGCTGTTCTGCGCCGTCTTTGCCCCTGTTTTGTTTGGCAGCCCCTAAAACTCCACCGGAGAAGACGCGCTACGACACGTCCTTGGGCCTCCTGACCAAGAAGTTTTGTCAGCTGCTGGCTCAGTCCTCCGACGGAGTGCTGGACTTGAACCAGGCCGCTGGGCTGCTCAACGTCCAGAAGAGACGCCTATACGACATTACAAACGTTCTGGAAGGCGTGCGCCTCATCAAGAAGAAGTCCAAGAACAACATCCAGTGGCTGTGAGTGTGTAGCACTTTAGAAGGCTCCATGGAAACCAGTCAAGGACGTACGTTTAATTGGGACATTGATGGGAACACGAACTTTACTCCAGCCGCAGTGTAATCGTTATTGGGGAGGGCTGGGGTGGGGGGGATGGGTCGGGGCTATAGGCTGGTACTGTCATCCCTGCAACCAATAAAGTACCATAATCGCAAAACACACATTTTATTCTATGTTTCTATTCGTTACCTTTTCAAACCAATGATGTAGAGCTGAGTGTTTCCACCTAAATTAAAGGTACTGCAGATGCCTAATGCAGGCCAGTCATGTCACATTGCCCTGCTACATATTTCACAATTTTCTTTTTATCCTTAACAGTGGATGCAGAGACATTCCTCTAGATAAAAGCCATTAGAAACCTAGTTAAACTTGCACTGAAACGTGTGTTAAGTTTAAAGCCTCTGGATCATGATGGTGCATCACTGTCGACTGAGGCTTGTTGCTTTGAGTGTTTCAGCTTGTAGAGGAGTTCGTGTCTGAAGATGACCTTTGCTGTGGTTATTTCAGGGGCTCCAGTCTGCCCTCAGATTCAGGGCCACCTATTCCGCTGCTCCCTCTGCAGACTCTGAGCAGAGAGATGACGGCCCTGCGGGAGGAGGAGAGGCGGCTGGACGAGCTCATTCAGGCCTGCGCTAACAATGTCCAGCAGATGACAGAAGAGACACACAACCAAAAATATCCTTTACTGCCGTAGTCCTTGTGCACTGCTGTTAGATATGACCATGAGCTGATGCTGAGATGATGTAGGGGGAGAATAAATAAGGTGTCAGTGATGTTAGGAGTAAAACAGAGGGATGTGACCTGATTGACTTGCATTAGTTTGAATGACAAACTTGCAGAACTCATATCAATCTTGAGCTGTGCTCCTCGAGTGGTCGGGCTGAGTGCATGGTCGATTCTGTGAAACTGCATTATTTGCATGATTTTTGGTGCGCGAGGCCGGTGTGAATGCTTGCCAGTCTCTTGAGCTGCTGGGTGTGGCGCTTGAGCAAAGACACATTGTGGGTGATAATTGCTTTGGTGTCACTTTGCTTATGTCTCTGAGGGTTTTTTTTTTCATACAGTGAGCTTCTACATGCTTGGGGCATTTAGCAGACGCTCTTATCCAGAGCGCCGTACATCAGTGCTAGGTCTACGTCTGTTCTTTATACCTGTAAAGATACACTAAAATCAACACCAGCTTTTTACCAAATTACTGCCAGCTAAGTTACACCATAACAAACCCTTTCCAAAGAAAAAAGTCACAAGTAAGGACAAACAGTTAAGAGGGTGAGGGCCTGAGGACTGACTGATGTAATGAAAATGATGTATGAGATAAACCAGAGGACTGTTTAGTCGCCAAGGTGCTCCTTGAAGAAGTGGGTCTCGACGACCGTGAGAAACTGATTGCACGAGGGAGTTCCTTCCACCACTGGGGGGGCCCCAAAGCTTGAACCTCCATTTTGAGGCATGGAGGTTCAAGACGAGCAGTGCTTACACCTCTTACTGGTTCTCCAGAAAGGCTTGCAAAGCTTTTTCTATGTTGAGTGTGCAATGTGGCGAGGCATAGGTCCAGATGAGTTTGTGCTATGAAGGTATTTATATAGCACTAGCAAACCATTAGCACTAGCAAAATCATTGGTTTTGTCCCGCCTCACCTTGGCTTTTCTAACAAATTCAAATGTCTGTGTGAATGTATTAAACATTGTTTTAGCCACTGTTTGGTATTTGCAGTTTCCGAACAGTTCAGAAGTGCCTGGGCTTGTTGGCTCTTACCAAGTTTGTAATAATGTAGCTGCAGTGACTCCCCATTTGAGGAGTTTTGTATGTTCGGTTTCTCTTCATCTGCACAGTTTCCTTATCTGCTCCTACATATGCCTATGTGACGTATCAGGACATCAGAAGAATCAAGAGCTTGCAGGATCAAACCGTAATCGCTATTAAAGCTCCATCTGAGACCAAGCTGGAAGTGCCTGACCCAAAGGAGGTAAAGCCACTCACTTCAGCATCATGCAGTTCTAAGGATGAACGATATTGAAAAAATATTAGTGATGCTCCGATTGATCGGCCACCGATCGTGATCGGCCGATATTGGGTAAAAATAGCTTGATCGGCGAAGCGCGAAAAGCGCTGATCAAAAAAGCTGATCACATGACGTAAATTACTCGCGCAACTTTTTCACACATGCAGCACGGCGCACAGGTTCTCCCATTTGTAATTTTTTTAAAGTGTCTGCACGCTATGATGACTTTCACCTTGTTATTTCAGCGCGGATTTATTCTCTCCCTCTGTCTTAGTCTCTCTCTCTCTCTCTGTGCCTCTCTCTCTCGTTCGTGACTTTTCCGAATCGCGCCTGTTTTAAACCTGTTTCTCTCTCTGTTTCTCTCACTCGCTGTCGCTTTCTCACGCGCGCACTCTATGTGCCCCCTCTCTCTCGCTCTCTTTCTCTGTCTCTTTCTTTTTCTCTCTCGTTTGTGACTTTTCCAGATTGCGCTCGTTTGAAACTTGTTTCTGTCTCTCTCTGTCGCTCTCTCGCGCGTGCTCTATGTGACCCTCTCGCGCGTGCTCTGTGACCCTCTCTCTGTCACTCTCTCTTTCTCTTTTTCTCTCTCGTTCGTGACATTTCCGGATTGCACCCGTTTTAAACCTGTTTCTCTCTCTATCTCTCTTTCTCTCACTCTCTGTCGCTTTCTCGCGCGCGTACTCTGTGCCCCTCTTTTCCGGAGCGTGCCAATCGTCTCCCTCTCTCTCTCTTTTTTTTTTTCAATATAGTTAATTTAGATTTGGTTTCATTTCTACAAATGGTGCAAACTCTGGTAGATTATAGATAAAAGATTCCCGTTCCCCTGCCATTCTGTGATCGGCAATCGGCAGATCATGATCTTGGTAATCAGTGATCGGCTCCAAAAATGCTGATCGGAGCATCTCTAATATTAGTATGGCCATTGAAATGCCCATCTCATTTTGAAACGCATACACAATGTATAATTGGTGTACAGTAACCCCCCGCTTTGCAAGGGTTATGTTCCAAGCGCACCTGCATAAACGCTTTGTGTTGTGTACTGCCTTACAAAGTCATAGAAATATGATTGTTTCATGTATTCTTTGCCCACACAGTGTGTACTTTTGGTATTTAAAAAAAAGGAAGGCAGACACATTTTGTTCATTAAACTTAATTCTGGGTATATCTGTGCTTATCTAATGCTGAATGACTGCATGGATCTTAAAGACAGCATATAGAGCTGTACATGATCAGTGTATAGTAGCTCAGGCTTTCTTGTGTTATTGCTGCTTTGCTCGTCCAAGTTATTTGCAAGTTATTCTCAGAAAATACTCTTAACCCTGTGTTAATGAAATGTTCTCTAATGCCCTTGATTCTGTTGCTTGTTGACTAAATTAATAAGGCTGTGTGTTTGTGTAGAGTTTACAGGTCCACCTGAGCAGCTCTCAAGGCCCAATAGACGTGTTCCTCTGTACAGACCACTGTGCCCCCGGCAGTCCGTTAGACAACGGAGTGGACGTGAATGGAAATGACACCGCCTTCCTCAGAGTTTCCAAAGGTGAGTCTATCGTTCACCTGGCTGAGTGTTCATTGCAGCGGTGAATTCGGCAAGCTATTAATCACACTCTTCATTTTAAAGCCTGAATTTGACTTTAATTTGACCAGAGGGACTGTTGGCTGGCTAATTGGTTAGTTGACCCTGCAATCAGGTTGTGGGTTTGGATCCCAGCGCTGTCAGTGTCATCACTGAGGTTCCCTTGAGCAAGGTACCATCCCCACACGCTGCTCACTAAGCACCCCTTGTTGGTGACAGCCCCCTGCTTCACTTGTTGAATGGGTTAAATGCAGAGAAAGAATTTCACTCTGTTTATATGGTGTGGTGTGTTCACACAGGACTTAAAAGGGCTTCTTTCCTTTAGTATGTTGATTTGAAGACACTGTGAACAGAGTTGTGGGTGTTTTTGTTTTTGTTTGGATTTTTTTTTTCTTGCAACCACACAATCGCATTTTACATTTTCTAGTTCTCGATCACAACGGTCTCGGTTGCTCTTCTACTCTCAATTGTGATTAAATTATTGTAAAATTAGAATTCGTGATGTTTATTTTTCCTTAAAATGTCGAATTTATTCTCAGATGGTGCTAAAGCTGGAGTGACTGGTCAGATGAACGGCAGCGGTGCCAACGGTCCAGTTAACACGCAGACGGGGAACGCACCCATGTCACCTCTCAGCTCCTCACTGTCTTCCATCCTCCAGCAGCCGGTAGAGCTGTTGCCTTTTGTGGCGCTCTCGCCTGCTCTGCTCAGCGAGGACTACATGCTCAGCCTGGGGGACGAGCAGGGCATCAGTGACCTTTTTGATTCCTGTGATTTGGACATGCTGCCTCTGGATGACCTGCTGATGGTATGAGCTCTGCTGGAGCCTCCAGGTGAACAAGAAGAGTAGGCGGTCTTTTCTGGTTTTACTTTACCAGCGTGTTTGTGTTCAATGAAGCCGAACTTTGGGGAGAATGACTGGGCCAAGGCCGCATCAGTTGGATTTTCTTAATATCTGATGGGGTTTTTGTTTTTGTGTGGGGTGTGTTCTCGCTTTCCCAGTTTTGTATACCAATGTCTAAAATGAGGGTGTTTTGGTCTGAATGGTACTTGATGTCTGAAGTTGAGCCCTTAAGCTAAAGCCAATTGATGGCAGACTACCGCAGCCTTTTTATTACCAAGCCATGACTCCAAAGAGGAACTTTTCCCTACTTTAATGCACTGCATAGGCACTGTGCATGTGGGGCTGTATTGGTCTAGTAAATTTGCATTAAATGGATATTTCAGGTGTGTTTACAAATATAACCCTTCATACATACACTAGTCCCCACTAGTGCGGCCCGATGACCATGTCTTTACATTTTGTCCCTTCCTTCAATGCCCCCTCTTTTCATAAAAGATGATTTTCAGCCATGCTAAATTATATAAAGTATACTATCATAAGTATATGTAGTCCCAAGTTATCCCACCTGGTTCTAGCTTAGTGTTAAGTTGAGGAAAAGTTATTTCTCCAGTTTGTTGGAATGCTGCAGATAAATGGCCGACTTCTATTGATTGCTAAAAATGCCCGTGCATTCATATTTATAAAGGCAGCACTGGTTTTCTCAGGGTGGCTACTTTTAATTCCAAATATTTAATATTAATTATCCTTATGTAATGATCCCCCCCCCATGTTTTTATAACCTTATAAAGCTTATGAATTGCACACCATGTTAAATTGTTAAGCATAATTCTATGGCTGGGCTACCAACTATGTACTGTACATTATAATTATGGCATTTTAAAATGTCTTCTGTAAGGCATTACATTAACAGAATGTAACAGGAGCGGTTCTGCCTCTGGATGTGTGAAGGAAATTAGGACGCCTGTGCATTCCTGAGGTTGCTTCCCTGGTAATTGTTTTATAGACTGTTATAGAATGTTCACATTTTGTAAATTGATGGTTGAACAGATTTACAGCTGTTGGGCTGAAATGTACAATCCATCTTCTTGGCAGCTTATTTGTGTGAGAGATGTGAATGGGGTGATGGTTTGAGACTATTTGCATAGATGCATTATGCACTGAGACTTGCAGAAAGTGGGCCCAGACGTGCTGCAGTGCACTTGCCAGTTACAGAATTCAGAACATCGCCAGTCTTTATCATTAACTAATCAGGTTTAAATGCTATTTGAAAGGAAGGTGGTGAACGGTTCATGTTCTTGTGGCCCATGGGCCCCTCGCTCTGGGTGGCGTGTGCTAGTCATTTTAGTAATCCTCGTAATGGATGGTCAGTGTAGGCTTGAGTCACTGTTTTAAAACCTCTTGGTGCTCAAGCTGATTTATGCCATGCTGTAATGACCAAGAGACTGGGGGTTCTCTCTGACCTGGAAAGCACTGAGCATCGTGGGCGGTTGACATGTGCATGGATGTCTTGACCCTTTTCATCACGTATCAAATTGACTTATTGGTCTTTTAGGCCGGTCAGTGGTGTGGTAAGACCTTTGATGTGAGGCCGATCAATCAAGTCGCGCTTCTTGTTTCAGAAGGCTTGCCCTGCTGTTTGACGACTCGTATTCTGAAGGTGCTTCAGAATGTAGGTGAACTTTTAATAAAGGGGGAAACATGAAGCCTTTATCTCCTCCTATACACGACAGTGGCTTCAACAGCACTATAAGAAGTTAAAGACTGGTCACTTTGATTAAGAACAGGCAAGAATGGAAAAAAATTGGTTGTCTGTTTTTGGTTCTATGCTCTGACCTGCAGTCTTATTGACACCTGGACAGTTTTAGTCTTCCCTGATTGAATGAGGAATGCAATTCCTAAACTTGAATCAAGAGCCATTGGCTTAAGGTACTGTTTGTTTAAAGACTGCCTGCAAAAATGCAGATTTTACTAGCTTTGTGCTTTTGAAAGTTGTGAATGTCGAATCTTAGTCTTATAAACCAAACATTTATTGTCAGCATCAACTGCTTTGCATGTGTTCTGATGCTGTGTTCCACTGGTTCCCACTGTGTTCTGTCTTTTTTTTTTTTTTTTTTTTTTTTTTTTGACCACCACCAAAGCTCTGGTCCTAAAATGTGTAACTGAAGGAAACCTTTGCTCTTCTGAGAGGGGGTGGGTTTTCACTGACTGGTTGAATTGGATGTGAAGAAATATATACACTTCCGGTCAAAAGTTTTAGAACACCCCAATGTTTCAAGCTTTATTTAATCAAAATTCAAACAGTTCAAGTCCAATGAATAGC
>JBBPCW010259632.1:0-12842 GCA_037974425.1 Phenacogrammus interruptus
ACACACACACACACACACACACACACACACACACACACACACACACACACACACACACACACACACACACTTCTGACCTCCTTCTAACACAATGCATATACACACTGAACTGCAATTAACAACTTACACCCCAACTGCCTCTGTAAATACCCCTCTATTTATTATATACTGCCCATTCTCTTTCCCACTGCAGACATGGGGACTCCAATCGCACGTAAGTCGCACAAACAAAGACTTGTGACTTGACTTTCGACTCGTCCTCAATGACTTGAGACTTAACTCGGGTGCTGTGACTCGTGAGTCATAACTCATAAACCGTGTTCACTTCATGGAATTTTTTTTTTATATCTCACACTCTTTCCAACGACACCTCGCCCCGGTGTCCCATTACTTTTTTCCGAGGTGAGAGGTTTTTGAGGGGTCATTGGAAAGAAGTCACTGTGCCCCATCTAACTGTGTTTCACATTTAGAGTGCGAGATATATTTTTCACATTTAACGTTTAGATTTAAGATAATTTAAGGCAAATCCTCCATGTTGGTGAGGGCATTTCACAGCACACCACCTGCTAAGCAACAGCCAGTTGGAATCGCGGGGCGTGGCTAATTAGCATATCTTCTAAACATTTAGAGCTCAACATTTACAGCTCAAAAATCCCACATTTAGAGTCGCTGTTTGTAAACATTATGACTTGACTTGGACCCGAGCACAAAGACTTGAGACTTGAGACTTCACTGCTGTTATATTTGCACAGTTATTATTTGTTGCCGTCTACCTTACATTTTTGCAGACATAACTACTTTGCTGCTGGAATACAGTACCTATCATAACACTGTAGCTGTCATTCAAACTAGTACTGTAGTTGCACTAAATGTGGTCTTGTCTTGTTTTGTTGCTCTTAAGTTTTCCTTACACGCTCTTTCTCCTTACACTCTGAGTATTTTGTCCTGTCTTCTCATGTGTTGTGTTGCGTTGCGTTTTGAGGAACACTGGTTTGTTCACTATGACAATAAACCTACCTGACCTTATTTAGTGAAGTCTGAAATCTTGCTAAGGTCTACAAGCACTTTCCTTTTACTGCAGACTTATTTCCACTGTTGGCAAGTGCTAATCTTTGTTTTAGAAATTTCTATTACAAGTTGATTCCATTATATTTTCCTAAAATTGAATGTTTTCATCCTTTTTATCTTTATTTGAGAAAAGTAGAAGTCATTAATTAAATTAAAATGTAACTTATTTGAGGTATGGTTCACAAAACAAAAGTTGTTTTTGAGCCTTATCTGTGATTTGTCTGTTTTCTATTAAGTAAAAATGTTGGGTGATGTTCTGTGTGTAGTATTTTCTTTTTTTTTGCCGAAGTCTGTAATAACATTATAGCCCCAGTGTAAAAATAAAGAAGCAAACCATGGGTCAAAAATATGCTGACTCTGTTCAGGCTATAAGATATATTTCACGACAAACTATTCCTTTAAAGCAGGCTGCATCTAGTTTCTACTCAGCAATGTGTGCTACTGCCAGCATTGTGTAACTTGGTCAGAATATACCACTAATGCTTATGGATAACATTTTTGTCACTGTCACTGCCAGTATTTAAAGAATTTGTACTCAAATGATATATTCAGAAATGTTTCCAGCATTTCCAGCTTGACTTTATATCAGTGTAAAATATCAGTGTAAAAATAAAAAATGTATTTTCACAGAACATCCTCTGCATAAACTGACAGCTGAATGTTCTGAGACTATAACAAACCTGTGTTGTGACAAAGATAAAGGCATGACATGTGAAAGCAAATTTAATCTCTCAGGAATAGCCGTGCATGTCTTTTCCATTTTTGTTTTCATTTGTATTTTTATTTATTCCAGAGATTTTGATTTGTCACTCAACTTTAAAAGATACATTATCAGAAGCTTCTGGGATGCATAAGCACACCCATCAGCGGACAAAAAATAAATAAAATGTCAGTAAACTCAATGTGCAAGAATAAATAAAACTGCAACTATGTCTGCTTTTGGTGCTGGATTCTAAAGTCATTAAGCAGTAACAATGTTTTCATGCTACACTGAATTTATGATGCCTTAAAAGGAAACACCTAGACCACTGACCTTCAGAACGGTCAGAAGTGCTGGACGCTGTAAGCTAAGGCTGAGAGAAAGTTCTCCCTATTCTATCAGCTACTAAACAGATTCCAAGGGATTTACAGATGTCTTGTTCATGGCTAGCCTGATGACCTTTGAAATGAAGTGCTGTGGAAAGCAATGATCTGGTCGTTAAGATATGGTTTGCTGAAAAATCAAATGTAGATAGTTTATGTAGAGAGTTCATCCACTGGTATCCAAAGTTTTCTTCTTTGACTTTGCACTTGAACTAAAAGGTTCATGTAATAGAAGTATACTTCACATAAAAGAGTTTGTATGAATAAGGTGCAGGAGCTTCCATTTCTTGGCTATACTAGCACTAGAGCACTTGTGTAAAAGTGTAGGAGGATAAAAGTGTGTATATTGGAGTGAATCATTCCTTTCCTGTCATTGACTCCTCTGTTTGACTCTGCCCATATCCATCTGGATTTTCCTTGTCTCCTCCCTTTATAATTTTTATGTTTGCCTGTGTGTGGTTTGTCACACTTCAACTGGATAGAGTGCCAGATTAGTACCGCAGACATTAATTAATACTAATAGCAAACTATTAGAGTTCATCAGTGTTTAGTGTTTAGTATATTTATTATTTAGTGTTTCTCAAACAGTCACCAAAAAGTACTACTGTACTTCATCCAGTCAAAATCTAAAGTTTAATTCCAGTAGTATGGAGGGACTTCTGAAGTTAACAGCAAACATAAGAGTAGTATATAGTATACTAATATTATATTCTTAAAAACAGAACATGCAGCAACTATATTTACATCCTTAAAAAACAAGGTTCTGAAAAATGATTATATGAACTAACATTCTCAAGGTTTCAATAGATAGTTCAAGAAACATTTTGTTGAAGAGATTTTGTCAGGTGTAGGTCTACTAGGCCTACTATAGTATACTAATACTTATTTTTAATAACAGAACATGCAGATACTCTATTTACACCCTTAAAAATCAAGGTTCTGAAAAATGATCATATGAACTAACGTGCTCAGGGTTTCAATAGATAGTTGAAGAGATTTTGTCAGGTCTAGGCTTGTCTCCAGGCAGTGATGTTAGGCGCAGATCTTTTCAGACTTTAATTACAAAATCAAAAAGGTAAGAGGGCCCAAACACAAATGAAACCAGAGACAGGTCGAGAAAAACAGAAGCAGAAAGTCAGTGGACTGACAACTAAAACATGGTTCATTAGAATACAAACTAAACACAAGAACTGATAGAAACCACTTAAACATAAACACCGGTAAGCTGTAACTAATTAAATCACAACTTCAACTTAAAAGTCCACAAGCTTAAACGATGGCGGCCACCAACCAGGAGCGTTAAAGTACCCAACCAAATGCGCACACAAAAGGCTTGTGTTGGTGAGAATCACGGGTCCCTTGAGCCTCATACAAAAAGTCAGAGGACCGACAACTGAAACATGCATAACTAATGTCGGTGATGTATTAAAATTTATTAATATACATATTGTTGCTTTTGGAAAAAAACTTTTGTTTCAAGAAAAGTAATCACAATGAAATTTTAACACAATGTAAATGGCAGTTTTCCAAGTTGTGTTGAGAAATTAATATAGACAAACATAAGCTGAAGACTGTTTAAAACTATTTAGCTTGTCATTAACCATGTAACACAAATAATCAAACAACACAAGTTGTTTTCATCTCGGCTCACAGTTCTAGTGTTGTCTGTGTGTTTCAAAATATTATTAAAATGCATGTAAACTTTATTAATATAGTCACTTTCATTACAGTGTCATTGTAGTCTACTGGAAATTTTACACTCATTTTTTAATACTGGACTAAATATACAGCAGAGAAAAAAATGTGTAATGCACACATGCTTTGGTCTCTTTCCCTATTGGTTAGATTTTCTTGATGAATCTCCCAATACTCTCTATGATCTCTAGTTCTAGTTTCTTTATTAACCCATTTGTGCACTTGTGCTCATTAACCAAGACTCGTGTACTCATTTTTCTCCACTCTAGAATTCAAATGAACAAACTACACACGTCTATTTTCCAGTGTGTTCCAGGATAAAAGAGAAATGTTAATCAAGCATTGGTTTCAAGATCCTAAAAATAGCAAAGTAGCTTGTATTTGCTTGAAGTATGTGTGTTATTTTTGTTTGTTTAAAATGTTTTCAGTTATAGCTGTTTAATCACGGTTTTATTTCAGTGCTGCCCATGCCAAAAACATTCATTTGTTTATATTCCATAATAACACAGTCTATAAAATCAAATTTAATAAAACTATATTTAAATGTCTGAATATATATTTTTATAGAAAAAAAACATTGTCATAGAATCTGGTGGTTCTTTAAACATTTTAGAAGGTTCTTTGCCCTATAAAATACAAAAATAGAATGTTGTTTACCTATGGCACCACCATAAAAGCTTTTGCCCTATGATCAGGAGATCATGACCTTATATCCCTGTCCATCTATGATCTGATCAGCATTTTTGTCTATGTTTTTGTTTGTAAATATTGAGAAAATTTTCATTATCGGTTGACTGATGTGCCAGTTCTGTACAGGCATAGCATCGCAAAGCTTAACAAATTATGTGCTTGTTTATTTTTACCATTTACAAAGTTTCTTGCACACTTGAAGTTTTTAACTAAAGGAACCAAAAGTGGCATAAAACCAGTCTTGGGTCATTTTGATGTTGCTCTGTAGCTACAAGGCCAACACGTTTAGCGTTATGGACCAGTATAGTACTACAGAAACTAAGAGTGTTTGACTTAAGTATTGTCTGAATAGATTTTTTTTTGCTTGCCTATGCAAATGAAAGAGAAAATAAATAGTTTAAAAAATAAACCAGGGTGTAAGGTTGCATTTTGATGGCAGACTGTTTCAGAAACACTGTAAATTTGCTAAACTCATTTTTATTGTTGCAATGTTAATGCATATTCAACACCTACGAAGTGTCAAAATCGGTTCAAAAAATACATTTGCCTTTTTTGCAGCCAGCGGCTGTAAAAAATAACACAGGAAAAATAACATGAAGGTTAGTCTTTTCTCTCTTCAGTGATAATCCATTTTATTGGCTAAACCATTCAGTGAGACACAGAGAGCAGCTTGCTCATGGTTCTCTAACATCATGCATCAGTGAAAGAAACGGCCGTCCTCGAGGCTATGCTCTGTGCCAAATGTCACCAGCCTCTGCCCCTGGTAATGGTTTGCTTCTGTAATCCTTCATAAATTGTGGATCCGGGGAGGGGTCTTGAGATCACAGAGACGTGTTTTTGTGAGATAGCTTGCTGTCAAGCCTTCGTTGCCATCACAGCCTAGAGGGAAAGCGCAAGTGCTAAGTGCACATGAGATATTTAATATCTCTCTTGCTCCTCAAGACAGATCACACATGGTGCAAATTACTTAGCAAGGTTATTTTAGAAGCTCTGTCCTCTCTCCACCCTGTCAGACACTCGGTTCAGAAGAGGCAAGAGTGCCATGAACTGATGTCATTTAATTCAAATCTGAGCGGTGCGGTCACGATTAGTTGACAAATTGATGATACGGCGTACTGTAAGTTCTCCTACCGCTCTCTCACTCCCTCTCTTACAGTGAGTAACACACTTTGATGCATTTGTTTTTACATATATTTTATTATATATGGCTGAAGATTTTGAAGTTTTCACAACATAATCTATTCAGATGTTTTCAGATTTTTCTGTTTATTATTGTCATAAAAATGACCAGCGATTCAATGTTATGCTCAATATAACGCTAGTCAAAACAATCTACATTCATCAGACAGTCCGTCGTTGGTTGAATAGGTTTTTATGATGAAGAAATCTCATTAGTGGGATGATCACTTTGTCTGAAGGGTAAGTGATGAAAATCTGCACAGAAGTTTGAAGCAAATAGAACGTTTTTACCACTGTAATATTAGCATAGATTTGACTTCTCCACCCCTAGCTCATACTCTTTCAATAAAGGGGTCCTTTTTCAAATTTCAAGATTCAAGGTTCTTTATTTGTCACATGCAGTCACACAAGTACAACACAGTGACATGTATCCTAAACCGCTCCTTTACTGACTGTGCAAACATTAAAACAATAAGTAAATTATAAACTAAAATCTGGATATTTTCAGAAACCCAAATAAAATAAAGAAATGAGTACAAGTATGTATAAGTACAGATGTAAGTAAAATTAAAAAAACAAAAATTAAGAATATATAAATCAAATTTTCTGAAACACAAATCTAAATTAAGTAACTTAAACGAGGAGCACCACCAGTACCACCAGTTTATTCATTAAATAAACCTTTCAGTGAATATTTCTTGAGGAATCATGGTTATCATGGTTCCAAAGAAAGTGTTAGTAACTGAAATGTAAATATTTTATTTCAGTTAATTGCCATGTGAGACAATGTCTCCAAACCCACAATCATTTAAGAACATTTATTTCCCTGGTTTCAGTGATGATTAAGCTGAAAATGGACTCCACCCTTTAGTCATGTGAGGATTGCCTTCACTAAATGGTTAGGAGTGTTTACAACAAGCAATAATGTGGGAAACAACACAATCTAAAATCAACACACTGTTTCTCTGGGTGGTGACTGAATCCGAGGTGGTTTGGAGCCCCAAATTTAAGACTGCCGTGAAAAGAGTGCAGGCAGCTGGCCCCAAGCTAATGGGGGGTGAGTGTGGAACTAAAGAGAGCAATGGACCACAATGCAACAGAGGAGGGCTTTCACAAACACATTCTGCTCTCTGTCTTCACAGTCCTAAAGAGAGGCCTTGGAAATAAAGCTGCTTTTTTGGGCCGTCCAAATACAAATATTTATAGTACTTAAAGTAACAGTATGGCTAAAAAATATTTCCTTTAGCCCAAATGTAATTAGACGGCTAAAACCTGTCTGAAGAGTGTATTTGTGGTTCTACACAAAGCTTGAGTACACCTTTTAGCATTCAGTAAAATTCAAGGCCAAATAATTTACTTGGATTGATCAATCACAAATAGACCTGTTTCTTTACTAAAAAACACACTTTACTATAAAAATGGATAGCTAAAACACAGCCATCTCATGCATTTCTAAAGCCAAACATGTCTTGGATGATCAACTGTATTTGGTGTAAAGGGGACTTTTTGCTATTGCAAGGAGAATCTGGGACAAAGCAATAAACTTGAAACTATGAATGACTTTATATGTTTATATTTATAATTTTAAACAATTCATTTAGATACAAAATTGTTTTCTGTTCTATAACGTTAGAGAAAGTGACAGTGACAACAATAGATTCAAAGTAAGGTCAGATATTTGACAAACTTTCTGAAATTCTCTTAAATAGTCACTTCCTACAGAACTGACTGAAATTACAGCATGGATTTGACTTTTACTGAGTGTAGGTCTCTGATGAAGTTTACGATATAGCTCTTCCAATTATTGAACACATTTACATCAATCAAATCAGTAAATTATATATTTTCTTTGTCAAAATTACCATGTTGGGCAGGCAAACATATGAATATGGATACAGTTCCTTCTTATTGCTACACTGATCCCTTACAAGCACATCCATACATTTCCACAGCGATGTGAACTGTTATGAATTTTTCTATGCACATTCGCTAAAAAATATGGAGCATCAAGTAATAGGGGCAGCATTGTGCAACGATGCTGCCAGAGAAGGTTCATATATTAGGTCGGGTAAAAAAAATGTTAATAAAAGTGATTTAGGTACTTTATTACAAAATATCTGAAATAAACACACACACACACACTCACACACACACACACAAACACAAAAATACACTCATGTGTTACTGAAGAGAGGGATTAGAGACATTCTTTTCTTTTATGTATCTTGTATCTCTCTCTCTCTCTTTCTCTCTCTCTCTCTCTCATCTATATATATACATATAACATTCCAAGAGCACCCGCTTACAGTGAAAAAACCCTGGCTGTACAGATCAAGGCATGAGGCACAGACACAGACTTCCTTGCTTTTGATTTCTTTATTTGAACAGAGATACAAAGGAATCAGACACGAGAGCCGATACCTCTACCAAACACAACTGAAATACAAAACAAGACCACAACCAAGCATAGAGTGTTGGTGAATGGACCATGTGGAAAACACAAAGCACACTATATATGCACATCTGTGGAAACCTGAACATAATTCAGTCCTTGGCCAGTTGTGAGTCCTTGGCCAGGGGAAACACCCACTGCATTATATACCTTTCCAAAAACAGTCCACTAGAGGTCGCCAGCTGGGGATGTTACAGTACCCCCCCACACCCAAAGGCCCCTCCCTGTGGTGGACAGTGGCCTCCACCGAGAGGCTGGAACTTCCTGGGAGCAGGGACTGGGGCCGGCTGCAGTGAGACTTGTGTGGGAGACAGAAGCCCTCTAGGGACCGGCACGGGTGCAACATGCACCCTCTGGGAAGCAGGAACTTCATGGCCTGGCTGCACGGTATTTTGACATTTTGGCTGTTTGCCTCTGGGGCGGAGCTTCAGGGCTCGGGAGCATGGTGGTTTGACCAAGTGGTGGAGCTTCTAGGCTTTGGTGCACAACCAAGCATAAAGTGTTGGAGCATGTGGAAACCAAAAACACCTGAACATAATGATATTCAGTCCCTGGCCAGCCGTGAGTCCTTGGCCAGGGGAAACACGCAGTGCATAATATACCTCTCCAGTTCACTGGTGGCGTCTAGTAGCTGCCAGCTGGTGATGTCACAAGGATGTTGCGTTTTGGTTAAAAAAGTTGACCTTTGGCTACAGGAAAAAAAATAAATCTGCATGTGATTAAATCCAGGAATCCTGATCCGTTCACATGGATGTCTGCACCAGGCGTTTTTCTGGTGTTCGTGACGCCAGGTGAGCACCTATTGAATGCCGCCTGTTTTTCTGCTCATTGAAACAAATCAAAGCGTCTACACGGGCGTTCAGCACCGGCGTTCGTCCTGCTGCGCGTTCGGATGGTGTCAAATAAACGCTGCCTGCAACGTCCTGATGAATGCGAAGAAATCGTCGCTATGGTGTTTACATGGCGTTCGGTTGACGTCTTGGAGGACTGAATATGTCCCATGATTCTATACGGCAACTGCGAAAAACCACGTTTTACAAAATATAAAATCTTCGCATGTCTTCAAAAAGCACAAAAAATGTCCCATTGATCTGACGTAGTGCAGTAAGAGGGTGAACCCAGTAGCAGCGGTGATGTTTGTTCCTCTCCTGCCTACGGCGCCGTATCAGAAGGATTTTTAAAACAAGAATGTAAATGGTAAGTTGTAAGAAAGAATAGGGATCCATGTTTTCAGTGCAGAACTATAAACCAGGATGACACACGTGTAAACACTCTGGACAGAGTAATTACTGCCCTCACAGATAAATACACGAAATTACAGATCGGGCGTCAGGCTGGCGTTAAACAGCATCAGACTAACGCCAGTCAAACGCCTTGCTGACGTCGATCAAGCGTTGCTACCAAATGCCACAAAAATGCATATGGCATTCAGAGCGCGTTAATTTTGAACATCTGTGTGGACGAGGCCTTAAATGTAATGAGGTGCTATGATGTAATGTCCTATTTAGACCAACTTCTCAATTTTTTTCAGCCAAAGGTCAGCTTTTCAGCTTTCTCTCAAATTTGCACTAATTCTTCCAAATAAATGTGCTTGCTTTGCTACAGTTTAGTGAATGTATATATACACACAACACATGTGCAAAACATTTATCATGATCTAGAAAGGTGGTGTGGGCCCTGCAGCCTTCTTGCCATGAAACTTGATTGAACTTTTAATGTTGTGTTTGCACCTCAAATTCACTCCATTGCAGCAAAACATGCAAATGTCTTTAGGAGAATTAATGCAAATTTGATTTAAAAAGCTGAAAAGCTGACCTTTGGCTAACGGTTAATGTGAAATAATCAGAGTAATTTGTTAATTCAATGAATTGAAACAATTTGAGAAGCTGGCCAAAAACACCAACTTTTGTGACCTTGTGGTCAATATCTTCTCCTTAGGGGACATATTGCGCCTTATCTAATTAAAATTCAAATAATAAACAAACTAATAAATAAATAATCAACCTGACAAGCATTTGGCAAGGCAAACAAGACAATGTAGGCGGTACCCACTCAGCCAGGTGTTATCTGATTCTGCATTCAAAGGCAAAGGTGGCATGGCTAATTCAGGCGGGTTTCTTGAGGTCTTCAAAACACATTTGCAGTACTGATTAGAATCCAGTGTGCTTAATTAGGATGCTAATTGGAACGGAGCAGCACTCTCATCAGATGGAGGCTTAGAGGCTTCTCTTTCTGCAATGACAAACCTCAAATGTGTCTTCCTTTTCTCACTCTTCTTCTTTGCATCTTGCTCAAATTAGCTTGCATACTTGCTGCATGACTGGTGCCCCATGCCTTCAGCCCAGGCCGCGATGCCTCAGAGATCAGCCAAAGATTTTTTTAATCACTGCATATTTTGATGTGGGAGTTCTTGGTGGCGAATACTGAAATGTTAACAGAAGCCTCAAAACACTCTGTTTTGTTTTTGGCACAGTTGCCATGAAGGAACCAGTTGTATCTCCCTGAAGATCCTTTCCATGGGTGGCTCTAGAAACAACTATTTGTATAAAGATATAAATATATATATATGAAAAGTTTTTTTCCCCCCCAACATTTACACATCTATGCCAAATTTATTTTTTTCCATCTACAACGTAGCTTAAAGCCATGTTTGAAATAGAGAACATGCTCTGCAGCTTCAAACAACTGTCTTAATTAAGTTTATAATACAATACCACTTGCTCTACAATACCAAAGCTCAATAACCATCTTCTCAGCTACATTTAGAGAAGTTCCACCCTATTCTCACATTGCATTTCCCAGCCCTGCTCTTGTAGTGCAATTTCACTGAGAGTAAGCCTCATGCTGGTTGTTCATTACAGGATTAACATTGTCAGGGTGAAATGCTCCAAGGGAGCCTCTTGTTTTGTGGCATTTGCCACCTTTACATGGCCATTGCTTGAAAGCACTCCACGAGAGGCATGTCTTCCCTATTTTATTTCCAAACCCTTTTGTGCTTCCAGCAAAATCAGAAAATCAGCTTTTCAGACCATTCTTTTAAAATCCCAAGCAGTATCTCCACTTCTTTTGGTTTTTGGCTTTTGGACATGACCGATCAATATCATACTTGATCAGACTTCATGTTCTACACACATGTAACAAGATAAGCATTCAGTCAACACTGGGACACTGGGACACCAGCAACCAAATCATATATTTGGATAGAACATGCTGAGAAACAGTAAATAATAATAAAAAAAAACCAACTCAAAAAGAGAAAAGGTTTTTGTCTTTTTTAACCTAGGATGAAGTCTTCAGATCATATTTAGAAACCAAGAGCTAAAGGTTTTCTACATGCTGGCTCGTGGAACTCTGTTAAAAGGAGAAAGTGGGATGGATGCCTGAAGGATTACATGCTGGAAAGAGGTGATAGTAGGATAAAGGGTAGCACTGAGAGGATGGCTAGAGAATCTAAAGATTTTACCTCTACATGTGGACACTGCAGGGCTTCTATAGACACATACAAGCACCATGAACAGCTACTCAGCTTTAGCATCTCAAACAGTGGCTCTTTTACATAACCAGAGATAGCAGCTGCATTCCAGATCCATGGCCACTGACTCTCTAAAAGAACCATTCACAGTGGCACCTTGGACAACAAGCCAGAGGAAGAGAAGTCTCGGTTCCTCTCTCGATTCTCTTAATGAGTTTTTCCTGCCATCGTCATCCATGGGGATGTTCATTAGTAGCAACACAGATCTCTGTAAAGCTGCTTTGTGACAGTGCTAATTATACAGAGTGCAATATAAATTGACTAGTTTTTTTCAGGTCCACGGACAGCTACTTTATTCTGTTCTGCAGTGTTTAATGTTTCAGCACCAAAGACAGCAACTCTGTTTCAGCCCCACTCCATTGCAGCACCACGGACAGAGAGTCTTACGAACGCATGTGTTCTCTGTTTAAGCACCATAGGTAGTGTCTGTCTCTCAATCCCACCCCCTCCCCTCATCTCTCTTGCTCTCAATTCTATATATCTCTTCTCTCAGGACTCCACCATGGACAGTGACTCTTTTCTAGCACTGCAGACAGCGACTAACACACTTTTCCCACTGGCGCTTAAACACATGAAATCCACAAGCAGCTCCGCGAGCTTTCAGCAGATACAAAATATCATAGAGAGAGAGAGAGAGAGAGAGAGAGAGGGAGAGAGAGAGAGAGAGAGAGAGACAGACAGAGAGAGACAGAGAGAGAGCAAAAGAAAAAGAGGAGAAAGAGCCCCTTACCTTGAGCTTTTATCCTTAAAAGGTGACAAGGCTTTATAGTAAAAAGGAGCATGGCTGTTTTTTCTCCACATTTTCTCTGTAAATGTGTGTGTGTGTATGTGTGTATGTGCAGATGTGTGTGTGTGTGTGTGTGTGTATTGCTCGTAGTCCTCCCCAGAACCATCCGCTGGCTCCCAAATCTGCCAGCCAGCCGCAGCTCAGGAGGGGTGTTCTGATTGGCCGGCAACATGCGCACACACACACATACAGACACACACGTACATACGCGCGCGCACACACACACAAACACTGAAAGTCAGCCTTGCTTTTTCTTCTCACATTTCCTCTCTCTCTCTTTCTCTCTCTCCCTCTCTCTCTCCCTCTCTCTCTCTCTCTCTCTCTCTCTCTCTCTCTCTCTCTCTCTCTCTCTCCCT
>JBBPCW010259645.1:0-12840 GCA_037974425.1 Phenacogrammus interruptus
CACTGTTATTCCCAGGAAGAAAAGTGTGATACCAGGTATCATATTACTTTTATGTTCTGTATTTTATTCTCTGTGATGCAAGCCTTCAAGTGATAAAGTGATGGCTCATGTTATTTTGTTGTAGGTTTAGCTTTACATGCAGACAAGAGGGAGCAGTATAAGGTATGATATAAAACACTTTGGTACTTTTTCTGTTTAATGAAAGTAGAGGGCTGTCACTGGAAATTGTTTGTTTTTTTTTATCTGTTTTCTTTCTTTTGAATGCTTTACTTGATACTTAACTGCAAAATAACCTCTAGTCCTCTTGGGGTGAATGCATGGCGCCTCCAGGGTCCCTGGTGGGATTACTGGGTTGCTGAGCCCTCTGGGGCACACACACATTTATACACATACAGTACACACTCATGCATATGTACTTGTACACACACACAAAACCAGCCAGGACCATGGTCGGACCTCTGTCATGTTCTTACAGTGTCATCATCAGCATGTTTGCTCCTATCCTTTTCTCTTTCTATCTCTGTCTTCTTTCTCCTCTGTCAGATCTGGCTTAATTATGCAATAAAATAAATGAATAAATTAGTGCTGGGCCGTTAACGCGCGTTAATGCCGCGAGATTCTTATCTTTATCTACTGATTCACCACTGTGGTTTTAAACTGTCCACATTCTGCATTTTCCTTATATTTCATTTTTCCCCATGACATTTCTTCAGTATAATTTATTCTTACATGTCCAGTTTCCAACCTCTGTTTATTGCTTAGAAATAAAGACTATTTCTGTCACTGTGCCTTCAAGACTGATATATGGAAATGATCTCTGCCCTTTATTGCAGCTCATTTGAAAGGCAGCATGAGGATTAAATACTCCCTAGAACTCCAACATGTTTGGCCAAGATAAATTATTGTACTGTGAATTTGTGACACCAATTTGTAATTTAAAAATAAATATATAAACTGTGTGATGTGTGATTTGGTGACTTGTAATTTGTAAATAAATATAAAAAGCTTTTTTAAGTGCAGTATAGGCGTTGCTATTGCAGTAAGTAGCAGTATAATCATAATACTGTGGCGAGCTGGAGGAGCCACGTGAAATTTGCGTGCGTGTTTGGGGTTAATTTGGGGTTAGAGAGTTTGCGTGGGGGGTTGATGGGCAACACCTGCCCATCACCATAGTTACTGGTGGGTTTTTGGGTCTGTAAGGGAGGGGCTGAGGAGAATAGCTTCTCAGTCGGAATTCAGAAGTAAGTGTGAGAGGTTGTGTGCTGTGTGCTACTTGCTGCTGCTGCAACAAATAAACTCAAGAAAATGCTAGAACCACCCTTGGCGTCTCTTTCCCCAACCGTTCGCCGCACTGGTGTCAGAAGTGGGATAAAGGCGTTTCAGAGGGAAGGTGGCATGCAGAGAATACAAGCCCTCGAGGAGGAAATCAACATCCTGCTGAAGGAGGCGCCGCGGACCCTGGCAAGTCTGGACAGCGCCAGTGTCGGTTGAAGAATGATAGACCGCTACCGCACGCCAGCGAGGGCCAGGGCTAGAGAGGATGGCGGAGAGGCGGCGACGGTGTCGACGCCGGTGGACTCCCGGAGGGCCGTCAAGCTGCTGCGGTTCGATGGAACGGCAGCCCTGGAGCCATATCTGGCACAGGTGGAAATGGCGACGGAGTACAATGACTGGCGACCACGTGAAGCAGCCATGCACCTTGCGATTGCGTTGGAAGGGGAGGCCCTGAAGGTCCTGCTTGACCGGCCGCGGGAAGAGCACCGAGAGTTTGACCAGCTCGTGGTGACGATGAAACAGCGATTTGGCCGGCCCGAACACGAGGAGGCGGCAAGGACCCAGTTCGGTGAGTGGCACCAGAGGGCCGGCGAGACGTGGGGTGCACTTGTTGGGGACCTGCAGGAATGTGCGCGCCGAGCTTACCCGTGATACCCGGTGGCGGTGCAGGAGGATCTAATGCTGCACGCATTCCTGAATGCAATAACCCCCGAACGCCTTCAATGGCATGTACGCATTGCCGCGCCGACCTCCCTGGTGACAGCTTTAGCGGAGACAGAGCGCCTAGAGGCTGTCCTGGGGAACGTCCTCAAGCCCGCCCCGCTATGGAGAGTGGCAGCTGGAGAGGTGGACAATGAGGAAGCCCCAAAGCGAGCTGCCGCGTCCGATGCCCAAAGTGAGAAAACCCCAAGAGCAAGACTGTGTTTCCGCTGCAACCGAGCGGGACAAATCACTCATTACTGCACAGAGCCACCAACACAGGAGAAAGCCCAAAAGCCACAGGGAAATGCACAGCGGGCGGAGCAAGGATGGCCACGCCGTCCGCCTTCCCCCAAGCCCTTCTAAAGAAAAGAGAACAGCGCGTGGGTCGGCTGGAAGACTCCAAAGATTTCTACATCGTGTGCGTGATCGAGGGGGTCTGCTGCCAAGCCCTGGTGGACACTGGCTCCACCATCACCCTCATCCGCCCAGGGGTCCTGCTGCAAACACAGCACCCTCGCCCGCCCGGCTGGGAAACAACGACCGTGCAGCTCTCGACAGTGACAGACGATAAAGCCATGATGAGAGGAAGGCGGCTGCTGACACTCACCATCCAAAAGGTAGAGACAGAGCACGAGGTGTGGCTGGCCGAAGTAGTCGAAGAGTGCATCCTCGGAATGGATGCACTGGTCAAGCTGGTGGCCACGGTGGACGCCGGAGCAGGCCGATTGTACGTGGCCGCATCTGAAGGGTTCAGGCTGCAGCGAGGAGACAGCGAGGCGGGCGCTGAGGTGATAGCAGGGCAGAGAGCGCTGCAACTGTCCGGCGAGACACGACAGGCTGTAAAGGAGCTGCAAGAGAGAGACAGCGAGGGGCTGGATGCGGTGCAGCGGGCAGAGCTGGAGTTACTTCTCACCCAGAATGAGGACCTGTTCGCGGCAAGGGATGAGGAATGTGCGCGGACGGGGCTCGTGCAGCATTGCATCGAAACGGGCAACGCCATCCCGATCCGCCTGCGACCACACCGGCTCTCCCTGCATAAGCAACAGGCGGCCAAGCAAAAGATCCGAGAGATGGCGGCGGCCGGCGTGATCGAACCTTTAGACAGCCCCTGGGCGGCCCCAGCCATGCTGGTGAGGAAAATGGAGATAGTTGGAGATTCTGTGTAGACTACCGGCACCTGAACCAGGTAACGACCAAAGACTCTTACCCTTTGCCGAGGATAGATGACATGTTAGATGCCGTGGCAGGGTCGAGGTGGTTCACATCGCTAGACCTTAGGAGTGGGTATTGGCAGGTCGAGTTAGCTGCCGACGCTAAACCAAAAACCGCATTTACGATTGGGCACGGCCTATGGCAATTTTGAGTTATGCCGTTCGGGTTGTGTAACAGCCCAGCAACCTTCGAGAAACTGATGGAGCACGTGTTAGGACGGATACCACGGAGCATATGTGAGCCTGCGCTATTTCAGGCCATACTTAGGCAGACATGTTCAGAATGGACCATGCGTCGCTGACGTGGCTGTTAAGCTTTCGGAACCCAGAGGGCCAGCTTGCGTGCTGGATCGAAGCCCTACAGGAATACAACTTTGATGCGCAGCACCGGCCGGGGCGGCAGCAATGTAACGCAGACGCGCTGTCGCGCTGGCCATGCAAGATAGGAGCGTGCCGATACTGCGCGCAAGCCGAAGAAAAAGAGTTAGGCAGCGAGCCACGGTTCGTAGAGGCAGTCCATTTGGACAGCGAGATAGAGGAGGATAGCTTGCGGCACGCACAGGAAAGCGATCCAGTTATTGGGCAGGTCCGGAGTTGGCTCGCATGGTGACAACGGCCAGGGTGGGAAGAACTCACAGCCGCCGAGACAGAGCTTAAAGCTTACCGGTTGCAATGGGAAAGTTTAACTTTAAAGCGAGGGTTGTGCTATCGGGGCTGGCAACAGCCCGATGGCCGGCGTGTGTGGTGGCAGCTGCTGGTGCCCCGTGGGCTGCGTCAGGAGGTTCTGCGGTCAGTCCACGGCGCCACAGGGGTGGGCCACTTCGGTGTCACGAAAATGCTGGCGCGGCTGCGAGCGAGAATCTATTGGCCGGGGTGTCGGCGATGTGTGCACCGCTGATGCAGACATACGTCGTGGGGGCGCCTATGGAAAGAGTAGGGGTTGACATGTTAGGACCGTTTCCCTGCTCGGAGGCCGGCAACTGGTACGTCTTAGTGGCCATGGACTATTTTACGAAGTGGCCCGAGGCGTACAAGGTTGCCGACCAGAGCGTGGAAACGGTCGCGGCAAAGCTCGTAGAAGAGTTTTTCTGTCGGTTCGGGGCACCGGAGCAACTACACAGCGACCATGGTCGCAACTTTGAGGCGCAGCTGATGGCCGAAGTGTGTGCGAAGTTGGGGATCCACAAGACCCGGACAACCCCACTGCATCCGCAAAGTGATGGTCTTGTAGAGAGGTTCAATCACACCTTGGCCACCCAGCTGGCGATCCTGGTCGCTGATCACCAGCGCGACTGGGACTGCCACCTGCCACTGGTGCTGTGGACATACCGGACAGCGATGCAGGACAGCACCCAGTGCACCCCGGCGGCGTTCATGTTTGGCCGGGAACCCCGAACCCCCTGTGGACTTGACATTTGAGCCCCCTCCAGAACACCTGCCCATCATCATAGTTACTGGCGGGTTTTTGGGTCTGTAAGGGAGGAGCTGAGGAGAATAGCTCCTCAGTCGGAGTTCAGAAGTGAGTGGTGAGAGGTTGTGTGCTGTGTGCTACTTGCTGCTGCTGCAACAAATAAACTCAAGAAAATGCTAGAACCAGCCTTGGCATCTCTTTCCCCCACCGTTTGCCACAATACTAATATTTTGTCTGTGTCATGCAGCCCTAATCTCCAGTGCTCTTGACTACAGCTCTGTTTTAATCTGTTTTTCTGGCTGGTAGTTCAAAAGCTGCAATAATACAATACAAACATGCAAGTCCAAAAGAATTCAGTTGATTGTAATAAATTCTGCTCCTTTTCAGGAGTGTTGGATCTTCAGCCAGTGTTTTTAAAGAGGAGTTAGAGTGGTGCTTGTGATTTAGAACTAATCACCCAATATCAGTATTCACTAGTGCTCTTGTGGCTAAACAGAATTAATACACTCCTGTTAAATAATAACTCCCCATTAATACCAATGATTTCAGAAGAAACACTGAATAAAAGTATTTCAGACATATAATGTACATCCCAAACCTCATTATTCACACTACTGGTCTCAGTGCACATTACCTTCCTCAACAACATTCCACATTGATCTGATTGTTTCAGCCCTTTGCTCTAACATGGTGGTAGTCTCAATTAGAAAACAAAAAAATAACAAAACTTAATATTTCTTTCCACGTTGTACAAAAAATCTGAGTCTGTGTCACGCCAACACTTGTTAGTCTTTATCTTACCTTCCTCTGACAAAGTTGAACCTTTGTGTCATTCCGCATTGCTCTGATTGTTTTAGCCCTTTGCTATACCATGGTGGTGGTCTTAATTAAGCAAAGACAAAAAATAAAGAAACTTAATATTTCTTTCCTTGTTGTACTAAAAATCTGAGTCTGTGTCATGCCAACACTTGTTAGACTTTATCTGTGTTTACCTTCTGTGCTGCTAGGTGTCTCTGAGTGTGCAGAGAGGTGTGTTGTCAGTAAACAATGATCTGGCTGGAGTGCAGGTGGAGGGGAAGGACCAGAGCACACTTACTATCTCCTCTGTCCACCTGGATCACCTCAACTATCTGCTGAGCAGTGTAGAGTACACCAGCACCGTCTACCACGTCAGGACCAGTGACATGGGTAGGACTCAACACAAACCAGGCAGACACTCACACGTAGGGTTAACTGCCTTCAGACAGAGTTAACAACAAGCAAGTTGGGTCTGACAGAGTCACAAATACATATGATAAATAATGTAGTAGTTTAATTAAATCAGCTAGTTCCATGTTACCAGAATTTGCAAGTGATGATGTTTCACCAGCAAGTACACACTTGGATATCATGTGACACGTATACATTGCAAAAGTCAAAATGCGTATCTTGTTTTTCTTAGTGAAAGTGCTCATCCTCTACAGAGAACACTCCTAAATATTTTTTTTTGCGTAAACAGTAATTGGGCATTAAAATGTGAGGAAGTGTGGAGGATAATCATCTAACCATTGGTCAGTCATGCTTGTTCCAACATTTGCATACGACACACTGAAATTATGAATACTTTCCAAAAGACATCTGTTCTTTGAGTACAATCGACATTTGCTCTGGTTCGCACTGTTCACATCTATGTCTTATGCTGTTGATTTATTATTATCCCATTAAAGTGATTTCTAATCATTTATTTAGTGCTGGTATGCTAAAACTTTACACCTTTTCTTTGCCAGCAAGTCTGGTGGCTTCATTTTTGTAAGAGTTAATGTGTGTGGTGTATTTAATATGTGCGCTGCAAAGCTAATGACCAAATGTCACCAGGTAATCACTGTGGTTTTACAATGGTCAAGTTGTGAAGAGTCTGACTTGTGACGCAACTGCAGACAATACAGTCTCTTATCTTATGAACATTCATTTGGTATCTCATTTCCAGCACATACAGTAGGCTGGGTTTCTCTGTCTTTTTGTATAGCAATACAGTTTGTGAATTGAGTTAAAAGCCTTGTTGGTGTCTTTGCTAGGTGGGCTCACTCACAATTAGGTCTTCACACAAGTAGGGCTGCACAAGAGGGCTGATGCTTCAGTAACAGTGCTCATAGACAATGAGCTTAATAGAACACTGCTGTTCACGGCTGATTGTTTACCCAAAATCCTCAAAATCCTCAAAACTTTCACACTATCCCATTTTAGGACATTCATTTTAAATTTTAGGTAGTTTGTTTTGGTTGTAACTTTGTTGTGTATTCTGTAGTTTTCTACATGTAAGTCAAATTTGTCAGTGGTTGTCAAGATTCACTCCAACCTAAGGCTGTACTTCAGTCCTTTACAGCCTGCAGAGGGATTAGTATCATCTTATGTAATATTTTTACACAAATAAAGTACTTTGGACTGTCTTCGTTGGAATGTTTTGACTGCCTTCGACTGTTTGACTACAGCCTATAATTAATTTGTCGACTAGTCTAGTAACGCCTAATGTGCAAGCACAATAAGTTTTCTTCATTAATGGACATGCTTAATGTTTCAAAGGCACATGGTAAAAAAAAAAAAAATGTACAATGACAAGAAGAGTAGTAGCAACTTTGTGTGCTTTTGTCATTAAAAGAAATGACTGTAAGAACTATAAAGCTCAATAAAAATGAATAAAAGTGTCAGCCAGATAAGCATTCTGCCTATGAGGGTGTGTAAAACGTATAGGTGCAGAACTAAACATTTGTTCTCACCTATTAATAAGACTTTATAATAGGTTTTATAGTGCTACCAACCTGCCCACTAATACAGTCATTTTGTCTGCCATTATCTCAGCTTGGGCAGTATGTACATGTGTATTATTTTATGCACCTGCATCTGAGCACACTTGTATTAACTCACGCTTTTGTGAGTATTTACACCACTATTAAGTCTTAAATTCTGTATCTGTATACTAACCAATGATCTCTTTCCTCAGTTTACTTCTCTTTCGAGGACTATAATGCAGTATTCCCCATTACAATCAGGAGACCCTCAGTACCTGTTCTCTACGACCCTGGAGAAGGTGAGAACACAAACAAACCTCAAATGTTGAATCACAGGAACAACATTAGGAAATTATTTAGACCTAAACTTTTGCTGTATAGAATTGTATAGAATTGTATAGAGTACTAACACACAATTTCAATATTCTCATCTTTATGCTTCATCAGTTTATTTCTATTTATGATCAACAAATGCTAAATATTTTACTGAACATTAATTTAACATAACACTCAACAGCCAGAGTTGCAATACAGTGGTGCTTCAAATTATGTATAAATAAGTATAAACATGTGTTAAAAGTAGGTAATGAGAACCTAGTTAAACAAATGAGACAAAATTACTGTCATTTATTTGTTTAGGAAATTTATCCAGTATTACATATCTGTGAAAGTATGTGAATTTCCAGTGAGGTAATTAAAGTTACATTAAAATTGTCAAATTAAATTAAAAGTTAAATTTGTCAGTCAGTGGGACCACAATCAGCGTATAACCGTGGGGAGTAGGGATGTTGTTGCATGCTGCTGCAGCACCCCCAGTTGGTACTTAGTAATGGTTAGGGATTATTAAATCTAAATCAAATCTCACCGCACCTAAAAAATATATCCTCTCGCCGCAACCCCTTTTCAGCATCCCCTGTGTAAAAATCCCGTTTGTGGAAGTCAGAAAAAGAGTTGTTAATGCTCATCAGGCTGGAAAGGGTTATCACACCACCTGTAAAGAGGATGGACTCCACCAATCCACAATGAGAGAGTGTACAAAAGGAGAAAATTCTAGAACATTATTGCCCTGCTAGAAGTGATCGACAAACAAAAAGGCAAGGCATGTAATAGTCTGGAACCCATGAAAACCTCTATGCAACTTAAGGCTCACGTAAGAATCTGGTGATGTTTTGGTCATGGCATATTTATGCTGGTATATAGAAAAATTCTAAAGGGTTAACAAACTTTCAAGCACCACTGTGTTGTATAGACAGATTTAATTTAAAAAATATATATTGTTATGGTTAATCTAATGCTTTGTGATGTAAACAGAATGTCAACATGTACAAACACAAACTTGAATTATCACAAGCTGTGACTCTTTCTTCTTCTCTTTAGATATTAACTCCTTGGTGACTATAACCACTAAGACTTTTATCAGGTACACAAATTTAAAGGTCCTTCTTAACAGCATCCGTCAGTTTTATCCAGACATTAAGATCATAGTTGCTGATGACAGCCTGAAGCCTGAAATTGTGTCTGGAACCAACATAGAACATTACATCATGCCTCCTGCACAGGTAAACAAGTTTGTCTGAATTTTTAAATTATTATTATTATTATTATTATTATTATTATTATTATTATTATTGTTATTATTATTATTGTTATTATTATTATTATGATTATTATTATTATTAATAATAATAATGCCACTATAATCAGTGATTGACATAAGTGGTACATAAGCCAGAATAGACATAAGTGGTACACAAAATGCGCAACAGTTTTCAGTCTTCACAGCGCAAATGCATACATAATTTGTGCCTTCATACTGCACGCATAATTAACTCAAAACACTGTAATCATGCTAGCTCAGAGACTGGAGAATGAGGCTTCTATAATTCTTCTTACCATTTGGTCCTTCATCTGCCTTTCTCTGATGAGTAAATATATATTCAAATTATGCTCCCTTAGGGCTGGTTTGCAGGCAGAAACCTGGCTGTCTCACAGGTCAGCAGCAAGTACTTCTTGTGGGTGGACGATGACTACGTGTTCCGCAGTGAAACACGCATTGAGAAATTTGTGGAGATTATGGAGGCCGTTCCTGAGCTGGATGTGGTGAGCATTGAGGAAAAGGTCCAGTTAATCATATTGAGAAAGTTTGTGTTCAGGTTGAATATTCCGTGTAATTTATGAAATGGTTTATTGCTTGTTCATGAATTCCATGCAGTTAAAGTGTTTAATTGCACCTTTCCCAGCTTGGTGGAGATGTTGATGGAAATCAGTTCTCCTTCAGTCTCAAGTATGACGAGGGGAACGAGGATGAGGGGGGCTGCATGAGCCGGATCTACAATGAGGTTAATGGCCCAGTACCTGGATTTGATGGCTGTTACTTTGTAGACGGAGTGGTCAATTTCTTCCTGGCCCGGACAGACACGGTGCGACGGGTTGGTTTTGACCCCTTTCTGAATAGATTAGCTCATACAGGTAAGAAATTCCTTTCTGCTTTCTAACATAGTTGTACTGATCTTCAGCAGTTATCCCTTTGAAAACATTTTTGACTCATAGACTCCTATAGTAGTATACCAGCTTGACAGTGGTTCAAGGTTGCTTTATTGTCATCAGCAGCTGTTTACATGTACAAAGTGAGGAAACAATAATGAGTAAACAAGCTTTGCATTGACAGGGGTACTATGAATAAGACACAGCTCTTGATTTTCCATTTTTCTCTGTGTCACTGTCCTACTCCTTTAGAGTTCTTCATTGACGGACTTGGCGTTTTGATGGTTGCAACTTGCAAAGGACTCTCAGTTGGCCATCAGAAAAGGTCCAAGGTGGCTAATTATAGGAAATACAGGTACAATAATGATGCAAGAGGAAAACTGTCCCATCATTTCTTTAAGAATCACCTCAAGTGCATCAAGTTTTGAAATAGTTTCTAGGAGGTCTTCTCGACCACACTGTGACAATGTCCTTTGACATGTTTTAGCTTATATAATTAAATAAAATACTATTACCACAAATAATATAATAGAATATTCTATAATAGAATATTTTTTGGTAAAAAAATACCAAAAAATTTTACCAAAAAATCTGGTAAAGCGCAGCAATGCACCAAGCTTTTTATTCAGTGCATTGTTACTGCCAAAAAACAAATGAAATCATTTTTCCTGGTAATGTAAAATTATGTATTGCATTTTATCATTTTTGAACATGCTTATCGGTCATTCATCCCAAAAGCTTCACATAATCTGGAAAAATGAAGTGGTTTTCTTTGTACAGCAATGATATTCATTTTCATATGCAAGTAACCAATATTTAGAGAGCAGGTTCTGTCACGTTTCCCCTTCATCCCCAAATGAGGGCAGGTGCATATGTAGACTTTCATTCTTAATTCTTTTATTTTCCAACACAAAAACACCAATATAAAACAAAAGGAGGCAGGAGAAACAGAACCAAGCCAGTATGATGGTGGAACAACAACTCAGGTCGGTCACTAACAAACTTAAACACAAAAAACTAAAGTCTCTAAACCAATGAAAACACAAAGCTTCTTTCTCCTGAGTAGGCTGGCCAGCTGAAACACATAACTCAAAACCTTGCCTCAGGAATTTCACAGTGAAAGTACCAAAACAAAGCTAAATACAAAAAAACAAACAAGGACAAGCGCACGGCCAGGGTCCCATGGGACACTCTCCTTTGTGGGTCCATGTCCATGTTTTCAGAAATTATTTGTTAAGCCCAAGTGTATACAATAAAACATTTTCTATTTTGTCACAGAATCTTATTGTGTTTTCATCAAAAAACTGTATTAGTTTACATGGTGCTTTCACCAGTGGCAGGCGGACGTGCTTCTGTATCGTGTGAACTGGGACCACTGAATGCGGTGTCTAACCTATATGTCTATGCATTTGGGAGCCAAAGGAGCGGGATCCTCTTAGTGATCTGATCTAAATGATCCGACTCATTAAAAAGAGCCAAAGGCCCATTACTAATCATGTGATAGTGTAGTAGGAACGGCAGAATTGGGTTGAGTGTATCTGCACAATGAGATCAGTTTTCTTTTATGTCATTTTTATTTTAGTTTCTCTTGGATTTGAGAGACAATTGCCATTGGTGACTGAAATGAAAAAAGTTAAAATATCTAGTCACATAGGCGACTATTTTAGTCGCCATCTGGACCCCTGTGTATCACTCATGGTTAGTGGTTGGCTGAAGCCATTTATTGTCAAACAATTGTGTTTATTCTTTACAGTCCACATGCCAGTGCAGAGATTTTTTCTTTTGAGTGTTCACTGAATGTGTGGTTGTTTTGTTGTTGTTTTCAAAATAAATAAAGATATATTCAGTGGAATGAGCCTCAGTCTTTTGAATGTTGGTTTAAGTACACGATTTTGAACACTGGACATCACCTAAACATTTACAACACACTTAAAATGATGATACATTATACATAAAAATCATACACAATTCAAATCAATATCTTCAAACTGTGACGAGCTGGCGGGCAGAGACTGGCTCTCATGAGCCTTTGGTTTTTTGAATGTGAGGACCGTTAGGGCAGGGCCCTGTGTTTGCGGGCAAAAGTGTGTGTTTGGGGAGGAGGTAGGGGGAAACTAGCTCAGTTGGGGTTCAGGCAGCCTAGAGGCAGGTTGTGTGGGTATGTTGGCTGTTTCTGCCTGTAAAAAGCTTTAAAAATAAAGCTGAAACTGAGAATTGCATTTCTCTGATGTTCGCCACATTGGTGTCAGAAGTGGGATGGCAGCTTCCAAGAGAGAGGTCAACGAGACGAGAAACAGAGCCCGGGAGGATGGTGGAGAAGCGGCGCCGGCGTCATTGGACCCCGGGAAAGGTATCAAGCTGCCGCGGTTCAATGGAAAGGCGCCGCTAGAGCCATACCTGGCGCAGGTCGAACTGGCAGTGGAACACAACAGCTGGCGGCCACACGAGGCAGCAGTTCACCTCGCCATGACCCTGGAAGGAGAGGCCCTGAAGGTCCTGCTAGACCGACCACGAGAGAAACGCAGAGAGTTCGACCAGCTCGTGCCGGCGTTAAAGCAGAGGTTCAGCAGACCCGAACGAGAGGAGACGGCAAGAACCCAGCTCAGCGAGAGACGGCGAAAGGCTGGCGAGACGTGGGGCGCGCTCTGCGGGGACTTGCAGAACTGCACGCGCCGAGCCTACCAAGAGGAACTGGCGCTGCATGCATTCCTGCGCACGCTCTCACCTGAACGCCTGAAGCAGCACGTGCGACTCACCGCATCGACCTCCCTGACGTCGGCCCTGAAGGAAGCGGAACGTGCAGAGGCCATTTTGGGCGACGAACCCAAGCTTCCCTTGCACCGGAGAGTAGCTGCTAATGAAGCAGAGGTGGAGGAAGCTCCAAAACAGACTGCGGTGACCAGCGCGGAGGGCCTGGCCCTAACAAATTTGGAGCCCTAGGCAAGATTTTAGGTGGCGCCCCCTTGCATCGCAGTAAATTCCACTGCTAGTG
>JBBPCW010259655.1:0-12839 GCA_037974425.1 Phenacogrammus interruptus
CATATGATAGTGGCAGCTCTACAGCAAATACAAACAAAAATCAAATTTTCTTTAATATAAAGCTTTTTTTTTCATAATAAATTTTCTTTACAAATTTAAATAAATAAAATGTAATACATGAATAAATAAATAAATAAACCTCCCAAAAAAAGATCGGTTTGAAATCGGCAATACGTGCATGTGATCAGGCCGATCAGGCCAAAAATTGGCCGATTCCGATCACTGGCCGATCGATCGGTGCATCCCTAATAATATGCTCATGTAGAATAATATAAATTAAAAATATATGTACTGATGCCAAGAATTACAGTATGACCCTATGAATGAAAGACATAAATGATTTTTTTTTGTCCAAGTGGAAAACATGCTCACAAACCAGAGGAACTATCCTATTCTGCTTTAATCAATTTTCTGTCTAATTTAGCATTCCAAAACAAAAGCAAATTTAAAATTAAAATCTATGACTATGGTGCAGAAACAGGGATTATCTCTGCACTTTAAGGTTCTCTGACTTGAAAGTAATGTCCTGAACAAGTAGGAGTGCTGTACATTATCTTAGTGGCTGTGAAACTGCCTAGAACTAGTAATTACACTTTAGGAAACCTATGTGCCATTTCACATACAAGAAAAACATACTAACTGCCACTAGCTAATGTCTGTGACAGCCACCAGTAAGCTGGAAACTGACACTCTCACTGTCCTGACAAGGCTTGCCAAGTTAGCTGTAGACAGTTGCACGATGTTGAAAAGTGCTGTAAACAAACTGCCTGGTCTGTTCTAGAGTTTCAGCAACAATCCGGTCGGAACAAGAGGTCTGGAGAATAGCATCATTTACAAATGGGCTTCTGGAAAAATAACACTTGGGAAGCATGCTTTATACAGTACATTGACAAAAGTATTGGGATGTCTGACCTACAGTGACTTTAATGACACTGCATTCAAATATATATACTTTAATCTGGAGTCGGTTCCCCTTTTGAAGCTATAACAGCTTCCACAAGATTTTGTAGAAAACCATTTTGTAAGCATTTATGAGGTCAGGCACTGATGTTGGATGAGAAGGTCCGGCTCACAATCTCCATTCCAGTTCATCCCAAAAGTGTTGGATGGGGTTGAGGTCAGGGCTCTGTGTGGGCCCGTCAAGTTCTTCCACACTCAACTCATTCCACCATGTCCAAAATGTTGGAAGATGGCGTTGTTCAGGATGTCTTAAGTATTTAGCATTAGGATTGATCTTCATTGGAAGTAAGGGGCCACCTGAATGCAATGATTAGGAGGTTGTCCCAATACTTTTGGGGCAGCCGGTCCGGGTTCGATTCCCAAGACCGCTAGGCACCTCTGAGGTACCCTGAACAAGGTACCGTCCCCACACACTGGCCACTTGGTGAATGGGTTAAATGCAGAGGTTGAATTCCGTGCTGTTCACACTGTGTCCTATGGTGTGTTCACGTATGACAAATGGTCACTTTCATTTTACTTTTGTCCTTACATTGTAGCGCTAGCTGGTATTGAAATTGATAGCCAAGATAAAATGTCTGAAAAAAGGTACCTGTTCCACTGGTTGTTCATTCTGTCATCTTTATGAGGACACCCAGAATGTATCCGACAAAGAGAAGTCAATATCGACCCCTCGGTCAGGACAGCCCCACCAGGCCTGCACTCAGAGCACAGCACACACCAACAGCGCCCTCTTGTGGATCCACGAGATCTACACAACACTGCCAGGTTGGTGACTTTGCTCAGTATAAACTGAAACTGATTAGTACTTTGAATAAAAATCCACCCAATGGATATTGAGAGATAAGAATATCTGCATGCAGTTTTTGCACAGGTGTAGAGTACCTGAGCCTCACAGTTGTCACTAACATTTTTTGCATTTAATGACAAACTTGAATCAGTTGAAAAAGTTTTTTTTGTTTTTTTTAACATGCACCCATGTGACATTCAGCATTCCACAGACCACTTGTCGCTTGAAGTCACATGAAGGCAAATGCTATCACTTTACCACGAACTCTGAAATATGACCTTTATCAGAATCATAATTACTTTCAAGTGACAAATCCTGTCACTCATGCAGTGGGTCCTGCTCACTGAGAATGGCCATATAACTATGAGACCCACTTACAAAAGCACAAGGACCAAACAGAAACTTTTAATTGATCATGATTATTTTTATAAGGCAGGGTTCAATCACTATATGAGCACAGTAGCCACTTAATGGCCATTCAAAAAAAAAAGGTTCGTAGCCTGCTCTCATCCAAAAACAACACAAAAGAGCAATGACCCAGAGATCTAGAGAATCGAGGCCTTTTCCCTGGCCTTCAACTCAGCCGGTGTCCTGTAAACTGTTACATCTCAGGTGATAAAAAAAAAAACTGCAAGGGACAGGACAAATAAAAGTTAAAGCGTTTCATTCGTTTGAGCCACGCTGACATTTTTACAAGTACGTAAGCATCACACAGTACATGTTTTGCTGGTTTTGGTGAAAATAAGTACATCTTTTACAAACATTTACACATTTTCAAGTTTAATTATTGTGTATTTGCTAAATTCATGTTAGAAAAAAATACATAAAAATGCTAAAATGTAAAATATGCACTAAATTAAGCAAAAAAAGAGCTAGATTTCAGATTGTTCTCTGTAAAGGTCTGTTCTCATTTTCACATGGAAAAAAAACATGCTGTTTAAACTTTTACATACGGCTGCATATGCTCATTGCAAACAAGACACTGGCGAGACTTCCACAGCTCCTTGGATGGTGGTGGCTGAATTTATTTACTAAAATGCACACGTTTTAAATAATCAGAACACATTATGACCTGAAATGTTTTGAGATGGGCATATAATTGTTTTACAAAAAAAAAAAAATGGACAAAACCATACAGAAATGGAGTACAATTCTAGGTAAGGAACAGAGAGAGCGAGTGATTTTTCCCAATTTAAATCCATGGGCACAAGCTTTTTAATGGGAAAGGACAGCAGCGCTTCTCAGCTGAACTTGGCTTTGGAGAAATCCATCTCAGGATGCTGGTCCATGAACCTGCCCCAAGACAAGAACACCCACATTAGTCCACTATATAAAAAATATTCACATTCACAAGTCCACCACTGAAATATATTTACACACCCACCCCTATTATTTTTAGTTACTATTAGGGCTGCACAATATATCGCAAATTTACCATCATCGCGATATCAACATGCGCAATATCCATATCGTGAAAGTTTGACTGAACTGCAATAAATGGTGTTTTTCCCAAAACTCTTCACCCAGTGCCACAGAGAAGAAGGCAAAGAAAATCACTGGGCAGTTTTCTTCATCTTCTGTGCTGCTGTTATAGATTGTTCCTTTTGCTATTTTTTTCTGGCTAAGAACTTACTGTAATTTAAATTGTTTACATTTATTTATGTATTTTTTTCAACAAAGTTCAATGGTTCAAATGTTTTACGGGAGGCATTAAATGCTCTGTTTAAGTAAATAAAAAAAAAAAAACATGTTGGAATGGAAGTATTGCACTTCATTTTTTTCTGCATAGACTAGTCAGCGTGAACGGCCATAGTATCAAACATCTGGGGGGAACACCTGAATTTAAATATCAACCCACATAAAGTCTTCAGTGTAACTTTTTTTTGGGTCAGTAGTCATTATATTACCAGAGTATTAAAGGGCTGAGTTGAACGAGAATAACCTCGTACAATCATCCCTCCTGAAGAACACGGAAGGGTTACAAACTCTGAACTATGAAGTGATAAGCAGTGTCTTGGTGTCTGTCTCTAACTGCTCCTTACTACTGTATGTCCCTCCCTCACACACACACACTATCTCTATCCCTCTCTCTCTCTCACACACACACACACACACACACACACACACACACACACCTCTTATCAAATGTCAGTGACACTCATGAGTGACTAGTTTCCTTCACATTTCACCTACATTGCTTTGAATGGAAGAATCAGCTCTATATTATAAAAACAAAAGCATATAGCTGCTCTGAACAATTTAATCAGTTAATTACAAAGGTTTAATCAGATTATTAATTATTCCAGTTCTGAGCTATTTTCCCTCTATGCATTACCATTTATTTGATAATAATATAGCTTCAAATCCTGCATTATTACCATTTGCACTCATAAGCTTCAGAGTTAGGAACCATCTACAAAAAATACTATTTGAATATTATTTACTGTCTGCAAACAGCTACAAATACAGCTATAGCTACAGAGACGCACAGATGTGAAGCATGTTAATAGTCACTGAGGTGAATCCACCAAGTAAGAAATGCCACTTGAAGCCTAACTGAGTAATCCTGGACATTTTAACACACTAGCGCTGTAGCAAGCTGTTCTCATGTTGAGTATGTTTACTCTGGTTGATGGTTTTTTGGAAAGTAGGACATGGAAACTTATTTACAAAGCAAAAAGCTCAGAGACCTTCCTTCTGTCAGACATGCTGTGGTGGAGCAGGTGGTGAATGTTTAGGTCTGAGGAAGGGACTAGATCATGTGACCAGAGCGTCCGGGAGCTTGTGAACGCACTGTTGACCTGCATGTGTATCATGGTACCAGATAATTGTACACAGTCACATGTCTATTACAGCCACATTACTACTATTCACAGCAACATACTTCTTTCATTAATTGTATTTAAACATACCCGAAGTCTGTAGCAGATGCAGGAGGAACATGGTGATGACATGAAATTGAAGCTTAATCGTTGTCAAACAAGAGAACACTGTAGTACACGCTCATCGCCAATTTAACCATAAAATCTGATTAATGTAGAAATAAGCAACAAAATTGTAAAAGCCAATGGTCTCTGCAGCCATGCTTCTCAGCCTTATCACATAAAAGCAAAGACATCAGCATCTTTACTGAAAACTGAAGAAGGAAAGTCTGATCCTAAAATGCAGGCCTACATCGTTACAAGTGGCTTTTGGAAGGCATGATATCTACCTGCTGAACTGATTGCATTCAAATAGCTTGTCTTAACAGCTGCACTTCTTAAACTATGTAGGTGCAGTAACAGTATTAATGTAGGATTTCATAACAATCTGTGTGTTTTATTCATTATTAGTGTTATCCATTAAGAAAATCAATAAATGAACAATGGGTTTTGTTTTAGAGTTTACAGCCACTAGGGGCTGTTACAATGGCAAACTATTAAGCTACAATTAAATTGACCTTCAAAGTCACACTTGCTGTCTTTTTTAATTATAATAATGAAGAGCACTTTCACATCTTTTTTTTTTCTTTTTGAGTTCGACACAATCCTGCTGGCCTCCGCTATCTGTATTTCTGTATATCTGACGAAGCACGTGCCTCTATGCATTTCTCATGAAGGTTCTTGTCAACAGCGTGCAAGTTCCAGCCCCAGTAACTCCAGGAGCCTGCGCAGGCTGGCACAGACCTTACACAATTACTTTATGGCTGTTATTAAAAAGAACAACCTGTCCTTGACTGGCAACAGTAGGAGTTAATGGGACACTTCCACAGGACTTTCATTTAGCTTGTTAAAATTTCATATGGCAATGAGCCTACAAAAACCATTAAAAGCTTCCCAAGAAACCATCCCACCAAACCAGAGCCCTGTGGTTGCTGTACCTATTGTATAACAGTGACTGTGGTCCACACGCCCAAAAACCAAGACAATTAAAAATCTACACATTATGGAACATATGTCCAACTCCAATAAAAACTGAAGGGAAAGGATTGAGGAATTACAGATGACATATATAGGAATTACAGATTACAATTCTAAATTATTGCTACAAAGAAAGCATGAGAATGTGATTGAGAAAATTACACACTTTTGCCAGTCACATTCTCCTGCTGAGCAACATAATAGAGGAACATTCTCAATCAAATGGACACCTCAATCACAGACTGGACAGACCCAAAAATTTCATCCAAAACAAAGAAATCTGTAAACACACTGTGGTTTGGAAAACCATAGCTATAACACTGACAAATCACAGAAATTCACACAGCTCAATTAGAGTTTACTGGTCAAGGGGTTGGTTTGGACTACAAAACATTTTAGACAAACACAATACAAAGAAAAGTAAATATAATCTAGAACTAGGCTCAACCCCTGTCTAAAGGACCCACATGCATGCTTGTCAAATGGTGGAATTCAAATACAGTGCAGTGTGATCTGCAATGCTACAAAGCAAGCTGAATGTTCTGCATGGACGTTCCTCCCCTCCTATCCTGCTGCAGGTGCTGAATTGACCTGAATTAACACCTGTCTCTTTCTACAGGGACAGACACGGGGTTACTGCCATCTCATCTTGAGACACTCCAAGACTGTTTAAAGCAACGTTATCTACTTGGTCTTGCTGCAAGAATGGTCCAGTCAGCAAATGTTTTTTTGCCTAACTAACTGATCTGAAACAGTCCTATAAAGCCCTGCTGTAACTTCAACACCAAAGTTAACCCCATCAGACACCTTACTGCAGGAAAAATCCGGATTGTGTGATGTTTTGGCTTTGGTATGCAGCCTTACTGACAGGAAAAAGCTAAAATCACATACTTCTTCAGGATGTCCTGCTTCTTTTGCTCATCAGAGGTGGGCAGGCCCATGGACTTCTGCCTCTGGTCATACATCATCTTCTCCACCATGCTGCGTGTCTCGCCATCCAGATCAGAGAGCTGTGTAGACAGAACATTAGAGGCAATGGAGTAAGAAGAAAGAAACATTTCATGAGTCAGACTGTGTGTATACTGAGCATTTTAAAATCTGGCTACGCCTCGTTCAGTCGTCTCCGTTTACGTCAGCTTAGTATATGTTACCTACCTTGGAGTTCTCTGGGCAGATTTTTTTGGTGTTGATTTCAGGGTCTGTGGTCACCAACTTGTTCCACCACTCCATTTTGTTAATCTGGTTTGAATGTAAAATAAATAGAAATTGTTTATTTGTGTAAATGAGAAGATATTATAGGCAGAAACAAAACACTTTATTCTAGACAAGACGACAAGATAATCTACTGATAGACCATTCCTACCTTTTCTAAGTGGACCGTCACTACTTTCCCATCCTCAATAAGCCAGGAGCTCTCCTCCACCTTTATGTCATTAAACAGTTGTGCGTCAATCACAGGTGGATGGCCCTTTAAGCCCACCTTTAAAGAACGTCTCTGAAAATCTACCACAACGTCTTTCCCCTTCAGTCGGAACTTCACATCAAATGGCACTAGAAGCTGGGGAAGAAATAAAAGATGCAATAGCATGAGCACAGAGGGTGCCATTGTTCAGACTCATTTATAACGTTATAGTTTTTGAAAAACACTGACGCTGTCTAGGGTGTTTTTTAGTCCATAGTAGGAAGGCTACTGAGTGAATGCCTTCTCAGTTGGACTATTAAGTCCCCTTAGATTTACATTTGTCCTGTAAGGTAAAGACGCCTTTCAAACTGCACCTAAGGGCTGATGTGGATTACAAACCATTTACATCTTTTGAAAAATATTGGCTAATTTGAGCCTATTAGCCTTCAGCAGAATATTATTTGGTGATTTTCAGATGCAGAGCAAAACTTTATGCTCAGCAAAAAAAACCAAAAAAAAACATACATCCACTTCTGACAGGGTCTGCGTCCATCTGTAGTTGGTCAGATCTGCTCCATTTCCCGCATTAGGCTTCACCTTGTCTTTATCCTTCTCATCCTCTTCTCCTTCTGAGTCAGACTAAATGGCACACACAACATCACAAGTTATATCTAGGCAATGTACATTATCTAACTTTTTTGTATGGTATTTATGACCAAACCAAGTAATAATACTGTACATCAGGTGGACTAAGGTAGTATTGTGAACTTATAAGCACACATAATGAATTCAGAAATATGCACTACGTTCAATGTACTGTATGTATAAATGAACCTCACTCACCCCCTTTTCTTCTTTATCAGACACGTTTGCAGCACTGCTTTCGGAGGCTTGTTTGTCCTTCCCCTCCTCCTTGTCTTTCTTCTGCAGAGATTAGTCAGGGAAATAATCATATAAGAGAACAAAATTAAATTACTGAATCAAATGCTGAACTGATTGATTGCTGTCAAAACCTTACTGTTCATTTCCCGGCATTCATGGGACTCTGATTGGTTAGGATCATTTAGGTTTTTAATAAACCAATAGGTAAAATGCATTTTTACCTGGTCTATCTCTGTCTGCAGTCTCTCCGCCTCCTCATCTGTGAGTTCTTTAATCCTGGGTTCATTCTCTGCCTCTGTTCTCTTTTTCTCCTCTTCAGCCTTCAGCTTTGCAGCTCTTTCTGCTTTCTCCTTTTTATCCTTCTCCTGTCTGGATTGTTTTTCCTTATGGGCCTTGAGAGCCAGCTGACTGTGATGGGCAAATGCCTCCTTCACCAACTGATGAGGAAAAATTGAGTTTCAAACAAATGTCAAAATATATATAAGCATCAGCAACAAAAGACAGCTATTAACCATATTAAAGGTTTGAACTAAGGGTAACTGTGACAGTATTTTTAAAAGTATCAACTGCATGTGGTGTGAGTTTCGAGAATTTCCAGGGTGACCCTGGATGTCATATCTTCACCTTCTCTGGAGCTCCAAGATCACCTCCCGTAAAAAAGTCTGTTTTTCTTCTGAGGAAGCTAAAGAATGTGTTCACTAGCTGCACACAATGAAAACAATGAAAATGCATGAAGACATGGAAGGTAACAATACTGAAAATAACTCAGCTATACACACAAGAGATTTAACATTTGTTGAGTTATGATCAGCAGCTCATGGAATAATTATCTTTAATAAGTGTCAGGTTAGATAAATGTTTTAGTCATCCAGGGCCCTTAGTGCACCAGGGATGCTAACCAGAGAGCTAGCACGTTGCTAAGGCAACACAAATACAGCAACCTAGCTCGTCAACTAGACTGGACTTCGTATGGAGCGATAAAATAACAAATTGAACAGCTTCATACTGTGAGCATAAAAGACAAGCAGACCAACCTCTCTACACACTGCTATTAATCACCAATAAATCTACTCTCTCAACAGCTAGCCACAGTTAGCTACTCCTGTTCATGCAGCTAAACCTAACCCCTCATTTTACCTCTTGTACCCCTCCTTCATGCTGCTGTGCCATGACAAGAAGCATTCCGTCATACTTCTCTTCATCATCACCCATTTTTGATAACTGTTAATTACTGGCTTTGTGACGAAATAAACACACGGACAGAACTGAAGAGTCACGTTTTCATCAGTGTTTAATATGGTCTCACTTCCTACCAACAAGACCCGCCCAAATACTAACCAATCAGACGACTCTACAGGTGACGGATAGCACAGACAGCCAATAAAATCTTAGATTTTAAAAACGTCAGAGCTGTGCTGGAGAGAAACGTCTAGAAAGTGGAATATGAATTTAAAATTAATGCAAATGTATATGCAATATATAAAATATATATCACATCATAAACTGTTAGTATTAATATTTGAATTTTGGATGTGTGTGTTTATGTCAAATTTGTAAAAGAACAGGAAAAATGAAAAGATGCAGAAGTAAATAAACTACCTATTGGTTGTACATTTTAAGTACCTTAAAAATGACAATTAGTCTAAAAAGCATTTTTTGCTGTAAAAGAGTTGTTTATTAATATGACAAACATGACTGTTTTTGTTTTGTTTCTTTTACTTAAAATAACTAAGGAATGCCTTTTTTGATACATGACTTCTTTGCATTCCTGCTCTCATTAAAGCCTGTTATGTGTTCCTTACATCTTTACTGAAAATTTCATCATACACTATAGGGACAAAAGTATTCATCTGGCCCCTTAGTTTCCACCAAAGGGCAATCTTAATGCTTCAGTATACTAAGACATTGCCATGCCTCCACCTTTGTGGACACAGTTTGGGGAAGAACCTTCTTTATTCCAGCATCACTGTGTCTCAGTGCACAAAGCAAGCCCCATAAAGACATGTTTGGATAAGTTTGGTGTGGACGAACTTGACTGCACAGAGCCCTGACCCCAACCCAATCCAACACTTTTGGGATGAACTGGAAGAAGATTGTGAGCCAGGACTTCTCTCGTCCAACATCAATTTCTGACCTCATAAATGCTCTACAGAATGAATGGGCACAAATTCCCACAGAGACTCTAAAATCTTGTGGAAAGCCTTCTGAGATGAGTGGAAGCTGTTACAGATGCAACTCCATATTAAAGTATGTATTTGAATGGAATATCATTAAAGTGCCTGTTGGTGTAATGGTCAGGCGTCCCAATACTTTTGTTTTTATGGTGTGCAAAGCTGTTGGTGCTGACACCACTGTATTGCTTTTTAACACTAATAACACTAAGAGTGATTAGTAACAGTGAAGAGTCATTGACCGAGAGTACGTTTTCTTTTCTGTGTCAGACAGATAATGTATCTGTAGTGACTTTATCAACCAGATTTAAACTCAGGGTTACAGGTGAGCATGTCAGTGACCCATTACGAATCAGTATTAACCTTTTATCTAATTTTTTTTTTTAATTTATTCATGCATTCCTGTATTACTAGAGACGATACAATACCACTTTATAAAATATTATACTGAAATATAAAGTATCTGTTCATGTCAATACTAATCCAATATTATCTTTTTAAAAAGTACTTTTGCACTTTTTAATTAAGTTATCCATCTAAATGTATCAAGACCACTTATTGCTTTTATATGAAAGGGTCCACATATTTTTCTTGCATGTATTTTTTCTCCTGATGTACAATAATAATATTAATGTGGTTTTCTTTTAAAAAGCAGTCATAATTCATTTCTACAAGACAATTGTCTTCTCTCTAAAATTAAACAAGCTTCCTATACAAGTTTTAAACAAGCTTTAAGACTAATTAGCTGTTTATATATACAGTAAACCCCCCACCTTTACGTGGATCAGCAGTTGCAGATTCAGTTTACCTTACTGAACCTTACTGATAATACTATAAGGAAATCCCCACAATAAAGCAGAAACTGCAAATATCCTCCACCTTTTTATGGCTATACATATATATATATATAGCATTTTAAAAATAATAGACTAATTTTGTAACATAAATATGAACGTAAATTTCCATATAAAATATAACTGCATCTTGAGATGGTAAACTTAGAGGCGGGAGGTTTGAAAAAAGGAAATCCGAGAATGTTATTTATCTCTCCTTGCTGCTGATTGGGAGCATCCCTGCTTACTGGACTTAGAGGCGGGAGGTTTGAAAGTAGCCTATCCGAGAAAGTTATGTAGTACGCAGGCACGAGTCTGCTTCAGCATATTGTGGCTGCTTTGTGTCTTCAACAGTTATCTCTGTTTTTTAGTATTAGTAAGCTGTGCCCTGTCTAAACATGTGGGTAGAGTGAGTCTTTTCAACGTGTATTTTGTGTATGAGTTTGGCTGGCCGCCCACTGCTAATGCTAACAGCTAGCGGTAGCGACCTTTTTTGTGCAATTTACTCCGGGATCAATAAAGTTTTCTGATTGTTTATTTCTCCTTGCTACTGCCATTTATGGCACCCGTGGCAGCTGCAAACCAACTCAAATAGGCATTTGTAGGCATTTGTTTGATCACAACTGAACAATGTGTTTTTTCACTATAGGCTCTTGTAATGTTAACCTCAGAAAAGGTGGGGGGTTACTGCACATATAATGGGCTGGGAAAGTAATACATTATTTACTTATCGCTGACAATTGTTTTATCGTGCATTAACGCAGATTTTTTAAAATCCTTTTATTAATGTGAACAAAAGTAATGGGACGCCTGACCCCCGCGAAATCCAGCCGGCATGTACAGCGCTCATATTACTTTTTTCCATATAAGACGCCTGACCATTACACCAAATATGATATTAATAACACTGTTTTCAGATACACAGACTTTCATATGGAGTTGGTTCCACTTTGCAGCTGCTATAATGGTTCTGCGCCCCCATGCTCTGGACCCCCATGCTAACTTGTTTTTGAATAATAAGCTAGATAAAACGTGAATGCCCTGCAGTGGCAAACAGTTTTGGTTTTATATTTGATTTGATTACATTAATGTTTAAAGCTGTGTGACTGTGTTTATATAATATGTATATATATATATATATATATATATATATATATATGTATTACAGATTTTTTCTGCGAAGCAAACTTATAACTGTTTGCGGAAACAGTTTGTTTTTGTGACGTCCTGGCCTCGTCCAGCATGTCCCCTCGTCCTCATGCTATATTTCCATATAAAATATAACTATACATGTTTGGTACTGTGGAGAGAAACACAAATGAAAAGGCGTCTTGGGATGGTAAAATACTGCTGTATTCAGAGGCGGGAGGGTCCGAAAGTAGAATGCTATTTTTTTCTCTTGCTGCTGATTGGCTGCTGCCCTTTGACGCATTTCTGGCAGCTGCAGCAGTCCAGAAATTACTCTTGACTGTTCTCGTATTTATCATTTTGTTCTTCTTATATTCAGTAAATGTATTACTGTATTTACACTGTTTATACCAAAGAAAACGACAGCACATAGTGAGGAAAATGTGTGTGTGTGTGTGTGTGTGTGTGTGTGTGTGTGTGTGTGTGTATTTATATATATATTGTGGCGAACGGTGGAGGAAGGCGACACACACACTCGGAGTATTCCTTTTCTTTAGCTTTTTTTTAAAACACCAAGAAGCACAGCATACAGCACCATTCCCCCACAGCCACGGGAGCAGCAGCATGCTGCCCCCGTGCTGGCTTGCACTCTATCTCTTGCTTTCTCTCCTGGCTCCAACCTCTCTAACTGGCTGCTGCTCTCTAACTGAGGGGCTACTCCCCTCAGCCCCTCCCTTACTCCCCCAAAAGCCTGCGGGTTGCCATGGTGACGCCCCC
>JBBPCW010259756.1:0-12822 GCA_037974425.1 Phenacogrammus interruptus
TACTGTGCTGCTAGAACACAGCTCTCTCTCCTCTCTCCTAATAGGAGGGGCAGTTTGTGTGTGTTGGGCAGGAGGGGGAACTGCGGGTGTATTAGTGAGAATTTTTTGAAGTAATTTTCCCGGATTTGTCTATATTTGTCATATTCTGTCAGGAAATGCAGCTCTGTCTCCACCGTGTTGGTGTCTCTCTCTTTCTCTCTCTTTCTCTCTTTCCCTCAGTGGTGCCACTAGCTGTCCTGGGATTCAACCCACGACCTTCTGATTGCAGGGGCAACTTCCTAACCACTAGGTTACCAAGGAATGTGCACTTTAAATAGAAATGTCAAACAAAAAAAGGAAAATGGTATAATGAAGCCAATAAAACCCTGAACCAAGAAGGCAACACACAACAAATGATAAGTAAAAAATATTTTATTACATTAAATATATAGTTCAGACTCTTGAATAAAGTAAATAAATTACATTTTTCTGCCAGTGAACACTTCCAACTGTAATCCTACAGAGCGGTGTGTCTCCTTTTCTGTTTGTCCAAAAGTTTTACAGAATTTCCAAGATGGCTGTTTAAAAGCAGAGAGAGTGCTGAGATTAGTCAACAAATGGCTGTTTATGTGCAGATAAGTTTCATATGAGTGTCTTTGCTCCGACTTCATCATTTGGCCAAAACTTTAGAGTGTTAACAGAATTTGAACCTTAGGAATGAATGTTTCTTCATTCGATGGTTGCTGTTTTGAGTAGCACCTTTGAGGAATGACTTAAACTGTAAAACACAAAGGGTCTGTTTCTCAGACAGGGATTAAGCCTAGTCTTAGACTAGCCTTTCCTTTTCAATGGAAAATCTCCATTCACAGAACTACTTAATCCAGGACTAGGCTTAATCACTGTCTGGGAAACCGACCGTAAAACATAAACTTCACTGAAATGATGTCCTTATGTCGTCTGATGGCCCTCATTTCTGTCCATCATCAAAAGTAAGACCATCTCTGTCACTGCTGGCAGAGTTTCAGTGGCTATTCCATTAAGCAGAGGCCCCAACCACAGGACTGCAGACAGGTATTGGTGCATATCGTGTCGTTTGGTACTGGTTCATACAGAAAGACAGAATAAAAATATTTTGTTTATTATCTGAGTTTGAAAGATCTTTTATTTAAAAAAAAAAACATTTGCCTTGGTCACAGGATTCAGACCATCAAAAATTTAGCCCACAAGCCTTCAAAAATGTGTAAAAAACCAAATGCCCTTTATTTTTAATGTATCTATACCGGTCTGTAAAAACAAAAAATGGTGTGGTCCATGGCACAATAAAAAAAAGATACTTTAAAGGATAGTCAGCTTATGTGCAACCTGTTAGTTGACCTGAAGTTAACTTTAGCTCCTTACTGGGTCCTTCAAGTCAGGAGGGCACTGAAGTGTGTCAGCCAGAAAATTGGTTTTAGTTCAAAATTTGCAGGACACCAGGACTCTTTCTCTGGACAATCTCTTCTTAAAACCTGCCTACAGCTTGGGATTAGTTTTGTCAATTCTGATGAAACTTACCACACTTATACTTTACCTGATTATAGAACACAGAGAATACTGAAGGCATGTTGCCTTTTTGAGCTACTCTATATGAGAGGCGTTAAAGGTCATTCAACAATTAAAAGAAGCAAGCCATTTAATTGGATGGCCCAACACTGGTGAATTGTTATGTAATTTTAAGTGTACACAGCCAAATTGTGGGCACTCTCTTCCGCTTTATGATGTTTCACATCAAGTGGCCACTTGGTGGCACTATTGACATTAAACAAAAAATCATGGTCTCTTCATATTGCGGCAAAGATGTTTTTTGTGCAGTGCCCTGAGATTCAGGTTTTTATCTTTGAAAACCTTTTTCTACAAGAGTTGGAAACAAGTCCAGTTATAACTAGTCCCTTTATATTCACAATATCATGCCAAGGTTCGTCTAGTTGGTGAGGTCTGTGAGGTAAATTATTTTCTAACAAAAATGTTGACTTTTTAAAAAGTATGGCTTCAGCACATGAATCGTTTGGTGCAGTAGGATTTATTTGGCCTAAAAGGTCTGTTAATGATTATTCAACTCAGTAACCAGTGGTCAAATGCCTGTCTGCCAAGCTGAAGGTCCCTGTTCAAACCTCATGTCAGAAGAGGGTTACATACTTTTAAACATTGGCCTTGTGCGCTGTGTTTCACATGGAAGCTTTTTTGCACATTCTGGACAAATCTGGTGTCAGTGGAGATCTAAGAGACTCCACTGTAACACTGGGTCATCTCCAGATTATCCAACCATAATAATCTATCATATAATTCATACACAGCTCTAACTCTTAAAGAGCGTTCACTATTTGTAGGTGTGTCCTAAAGCTGAAGGCTGTCTTTAAACAGCTTTGCTCAGGGTCTATGAGGCTGATATGAGGCTGATGTCATATTCAATATGGAATCACAAGTGTGCGTTGTTTTTTTTTAAAGTATGATAGTGATTAGTCACTTGGGGTTGCTACCCATGTTTTAAAACATTAAGACAAGTCAGATTTCATACACAATCAGGTGTGTGTAGAAAGGGAGAGGGGAGAGGACGCGAAGTGCAGATAAAGAATTTAATAAACAGAACTATTTACAGAAAAACAAAACACAAAATGATAATAGTGAACAGAAATAAAGCAGACTCGAGCTCCCAGGGTCAGAAAAAGAAAACAAACAAAAACCAGGGTAGCACGCAGGCAGGCAGAATCAGGAAAATGGGACCCGTCTCGAACTGAACTTAAGGCTGGGGAGCGCGAGCCTGAAAAACAGAAAAACACAATAAACATGAAACACTGGCCACGACAAGAAAACCACATACAAGAAAGACAAATACAGGCATACTAGACCCGAGGCCAAACTGGGTTTAAATAAGAATGGATGATGGGGAACAGGTGTGGTGCGGAAACGAGACGCAGGTGAGACAGATTAGACGGGAGGGGTACAAATGGAGTGTGTGGACTACTAAGGGAACAAGGATGAAGTGAGGAAGGGAAGAACGGAGGGAATATGGACACAGACAGACATGACAGATGACAGACACGATAGGGGAATTAATATTCAGGTGAATTGGAGCGACGTCTGGGAGAGGGAGGCGAAGCGACCGTGACACACAATTTGACAAAGCAAACCATCTTTTATCTAAATCTGTCACCAGAGAGTGCTAAAACCTAGGAGAATACTGAAGTTTGCTTATTTTGAATGAACAAAAACACAAAGAACTGAACTTCAAACTTTATCATATGAAAGTTGGAATTTGTAATGATATACTCATCAGATGGAAATCAAATACAAGGGCAGAGCATACAAAACTATTTTTTGTCGAGAAATTTTGCATACCTCCACCTCAAACCTTCTACTGTTAGCTCTCTTGGATCAAGATGTGTGAGACTGACATAACATTGGCAGGACAGATCTCTGCTGGTATTATACAGCGATAGAAGGGGTCAGTCACCACGAAATGTTCTATGTTTACATTTGAAAAGCATGATCTTGGCAGTCAAGAAATTATTTCCATTAAGACAGAATAGAAAAAGAATAAGAGAGAGGAAGAGAGAGTAATTAATTTGTTCCAGATAAATCCTTCGGGGTCTGGGCATAAACTGTTATGTTGACTTGGCTGTGAAAATCCAAACTGGCTGCTTATTGCAGAACAGAATATGTCAGGCGGTCCTTGCCTGGAGGAGAAACAATCCAGTCTGAGGCCTAACTGAATGCTTTAAAGCTCATCCACACATGAATGCTGCTGACAGTTATTTAGAGGAGATGTTTACAATCATAAAATAATATTTGCATGATTACTGAGCATTGCTTTAGAGAATATACACAAACATTAATAATTCTTTCATTAATACTAACCGACCCTATTTGAATTTGACATTCTATTATAACATTATTATAATTGTTTATTAACCCCCACTATCATTTTTTTATAATATCATCATATCGCATTTGAAGTACAGCAACGTGTAACATTTTTGCCAAAAATGCACAAAAATGAACTGAGATGAGTGAGAGGACAAAACAACCCTGTCTTGTTGACCTTTAAGTGACCTTCTCTCTCTCCCTCTCTCTCTTGTCTCTCTCTCTTTCTCTCTCTCTCTTTCTCTCTTCACTAATGGAGTTTAATGCTGTAGGCCCGTGTTCCCAAAATTTGTGCAACACAAAGACACAACAAAACAAATTACCAAAACAAAATCCTAAAATGTAGCAGTTTTGGACACTGATCAGGAGATGCTGAGAAAGAAAGAAACAGAAACATGAAACAGTTGCATTTATTAGAGCAGCAGTATCATATTCTGAGACTTGGGCAAGATCTGCTTTATATTTAGCATCCAATGTGTCACGCAGTGCAGCTTATGCAATGCCGGAAAACAGTGTGTTCTGTGTTTTGCCGCAGTACACACCACCTCACACACGCTCAGTCTTGCCTGTCCTGGACGGTGAGGTTCACTCCAGATTTAATCCTCTCAGTTACCATCAGGTCAGTGTTGAAGCTGAGGTTGGTCAAAACAGATTACAGGCTTATTGTTTGCTTATTTAGTCAGTTAAGGAAAAAACTGCACTCAATTTATTACATTTCTAATTATTTTTTGTTTATAGACGTACATGCACACACAAATTATGCACACACACAAATCAAATCAATTTATTTTATTCAATTCAAATGCATTTTTTCTCAGTCAAGGATCAATCATGTTTGTCTTTTTGTTCACATTATAGGAAATACACTGTGACCAAAGCTGTTCATAAAGCAAACTGGTTAATAAAGCTAATTAACATTTTTTGTTTAAGCTAATGATGATCCTTTGGATTCAAATCCTCTGGGTACTTCACTGGTTTGGGCTTTGCACAAGTTTCTTTTTTTAAATGACGAAATATAAATGTAAAGCTCATTCTCTGGGTGCCAACAGTTGTGGTGTTACTTTGTGGCTGATTTCTATTCAGTTTTGTTTGCTAAGCAGTGCTGGTCCTAGTTGATTTAAGGAATTGGCTCAGATGGTCAGGAGGAAAGCTTTTAAATGTGTACAGAAATGTTAAAAGCCTGGGTAAGTGTATACTGGAACAACTTCCTTTCTCTTCAAGTTCAAATATATATATAAAGTACTGTCATGGCTGCCGAGGGAGAAAGGATGCACACACAGACTGTGGTTGTAATTGAGAAACACAAAGTCTTTAATAAACAACTCAAAATGTCCCAGTGCTGAGTGGGCACTCACAGTGTTTTACTTTGAAGCTCTTAACTGCCGAAGGACCTTTACTCTGCTTAAGGCCAACTCAAATGTCTCCTGGATGCTGTTTCCGAGAGCTGTAACTTCAACTCTAGATTCCCACTTAGCTGTTCATGTGTTTCTTCTACTAGCTCCTTAGGACTCTGCCTGCATTACCCATTCAAGTCTGTTCAAAGCACACTGAGAGAAAGAGAAACAGTGCAGACACAAAAGCTCAGATTACAACAATCAACCAACGTCTCTCTTATTTCCTCCAGTGCAATGAATCACACAACACAGACAATAATCAACTCCCCTACTCAATATAAGAGACAGGTGGACTTGTCAGCAACCCCACCTAGACCTAATTATCACTCCTTGGGTTGCTTAACAATCACACACACCCCAACCATACATCACACACCCATGCCCAGAGCTGTGTACCCCCTAATACTCAGGCAATGGACTCTGTTGTGGATGTTACAGAGACGGCCCAGATGTGACAAAACCCCCCAGCACCAGCTCCTAGGGAGGGACGAGGGGTAACCCCAGCCACTCTCGAAGTCACTCAAGGATGTCCACGGCAACCTCCACAGACCCCGATCTCCATGAAGGATGTCTCTGAGAATGAGGCACCGGGCAATCCAGCTGGCTTCTATTGAAATCATCCTTCAGTTCTTGACTCAGTATTTCCTTCTTTCCAGTACCAAACTCCTCTCCTCAGGGCCATACCCCTCGCAGCCCATTAGGTACTGGAGGCCCTTTGGCGTTTCTGTGAGTCCAGGAGATGATTCACCCAGTAAGCTGAGGTTCCTTTGATCTCAATCACCCCGGAGAGAGTGGGTTCCACTTCTCCCCGATCCAACAGGCCCACCACTGCTGTTCTGAGGAGAGATACATGAAAGACAGGATGGATCCGCATGTGGGATGGCAATTTCAGCTCGAGGGTCACAGGATTCACCTGTCTCATGATCTTGTATTGTCCCAAGTACTTAGGGGACAACTTATGTGAAGGAGAGCCAAACGTGTTGAGAGCCAAACCCAATCTCCTGTCCGGTAAATCGGCGCCTCCCTCCTGCATCGATCCTCAAACCTTTTGAATCTCCCAACCACCCTACTGATGGACTTGTGTGCTCTCTCCCACACCTGCTCTGCCTTGCAGAACCACTTATCCACCCCAGGGACATCTGAGTGTTCTCCATCCCAAGGACAGAACAGTTGACTGACGCCCAAGTACACACTCAAAAGGCGTCAGGCCGATTGTAGATTAATGCAAAGAGTTCTGAGCGTACCCCACCCAGATGAGAAACTGGGTTATGCTGTCATGCAGCAGTGGTGCTGTTGTCCATGGCAGTAAGCTCTACTTAATACCTTCATCTACCATTTAGCCTGACCATTTGATTCAGGGTGATACCCTGAAGTCAGGCTGACAAAGGTCACCAAATTCTTAAAAAATGCCGCCCAAACACATGAAATAAATTGGGAACCCTGGAGAGGATGTCCTCTGGAATGCCATAGTACAAAAACAGGACTCGAAAGAGCCTGTCAGCTACTTCTAATGCAGTGGGTGAGGAATGAAATAGAAGCAACCAAACCCACATTCACAAACCAATTCCACTACTAAATTTGTTTTTAGATCCTTTGTTTTAGATCCTTAGCTCCCTGGAGGTCCGTCACAAAGTCTACTGCAATATGAGACCACAGCCACTGCAGTACCAGTAGGGACATTCATTTTCCATCTCGTAGTTGTCGTGGTGTCTAAGATAAGACACATACTGAGCAGGAGCATATGGACCTCTCAACATTGGCTCTCATAGATGGCCACCAGTGCTTTTGACTTATCACCTCCATGGTCCGATGGACTCTGAGATGTCCCGTAGCAGGTGTTGTATATCATTTTGTTTTTATAAGGTGGGTGGTACTGAAATGTTACCTTCTGGACTCACTGGGCCTACAGCTTCTTAAGCATTCAGTGGTCTAGCTCCCAATCTAAATTTTCCATTTTCATGGTCGGTAAAAATGGTGAATGGGTCTCAGGCTCCCTCCAACCAATGTTGCTACTCTTCTAACACCTCTTTGACTGCCAGCAGTTCTTGGTTGGTGATATCATAGTTCCTCTCTGTGTCAGTCAGTTTCTCAGTAAAGAAGGTGCATGGATGTAACTTGTGGGGGGTACAGTGGTACTGGGATAGCACTGCTCCTAAGCCTACTTCAGAGGCATCCATTGCCACAATAAAAGGCAATGCAGGATCTGGTCATTTCAGCACTGGCATGGAAGTGAACAGCGCCTTCAACCACACGAATGCGATTAGAGTGGCTGGTGTTATTTTTAGCGTTTTGGGTTTCCCTTTCAGTAGACTCGTAAGCACTGCTGCCACAGTACTAAAATGCCTTATAAACCTGCGATAAAAGTTTGCAAAACATAATAATTTTTGCATTTCTTTCGCTGTAGTAGGTTCTGACCACACAGTAACTGCTTTTACTTTGTTATTATCCATCGCCACTCCGCCTGGACCTACCTGATATCCTAAATATGAGACCTTCTTTCTGAAAGATGAAACTTAGCCATTTTCCAGCCATGACATATAATTTGTGGGTGAGCAGGCAATGGAGGACTGAACGAATGTGTTTAACATGTTCTAAGATTCTGGAGTAAATAAGTATATTGTCTAAATGATTACAAATTTATTCAGCCACTCACAGAACACGTTGTTCATAAACGCTTGAAAGCAGGATGGATCATTAGCCAAGCCATATGGCATTACCAAATAATGGTAAGGCCCTAAGGTTGTACAGAATGCAGTCTTCAACTGCCCTAAAGCGCACAAGATTATATGCACCACGTAGGTTGAGCTAAGTATATATGCTCGCCCCACAGAGCTGCTCGATAGCCAGGAGAATGAGAGGGAGAGGATGTGAGTATTTAACAGTGGCTGCATTCAGGCCACAATAATCAATACAAGGACATAGACCCCCATCCTTCTTCTCTATAAAAAAGATACTGGCTGACGCAAGCAAGCAGGACTGGTGAATATGCCCCTGCCGGAGCGCCTTGGCGATGTACTCCTCTGCCTTAGTCTCTTTTCAGAGAGAGGATAAAACAGGCAGGAGCTCAATCGAACAGTCCCAGGGCCGATGCAGAGGGAGATGGACAGCCCTAGATGTGCTAAACACTTCTGCTAGATTGATTTGGAATTTGTGGCAGAACCTCCGTGAGTGGGTTCTCTATAGATGTTGTCCCTAAATGAGAACTACCACAATGGGAGTTTAATGGTAGCAGTTTCCCAATCTAGCACAGGATTATGCTTTTTCAACCAGGGTAGACCTAGAACCATGAGAGGTACAGGATGTTCCAGAACATAAAACTTTATCTTTTCCTCATGTTCTGGGTCCATCCGGAGTGTAAAGGCCTTATTTCTCAATTTTAAATGCCCGTATAATGCATGCATAGGAGTGGGTTTGGGTAATTTCTCCACCAGCATTCCAAATGACATTACCATGGCTCTGCACATGAAATTGCCAGCCGACATGGAATCTATAAGAGCTGACACAGATTGATTACCACAAAGATATTTACAGTTATAGTACATTGTGTACTAGTGTCTGCAAATTGGGTGAAACATTAAGCAATTTTAAGGGAAAGTCGTGTCGATGACCACATATGCTACAACTATATGTCACACACCTGTGCTGCATACCCCCTAGTTCTCAGGCGATGTTACTGATGGCCCGGACATAACAAGTACATTGCTATACACAAAAGTTCATACTATTTTCATAATAAAAATGGGATACAAAATAAAACAAAATTGAATAAAACAGAACAAAATAACAGAAGAAAATAGAATACATAAAACGCCAATGAAAGAAAATTAAAAGTGCAATTGAAGTGCAAAGATTTAATAGAAATGTCAGTCGGTTTGTGTCCAGAGCTCATGAACAGAACTCAGAAGGGCTGCAATATACTGTCTGAACACAGGATGGCTCTTTAGCCACACAGAAAGGGCAGATGCTTTCGTCATCACCAACAAAATAGATGAAGGGCATTATAAATACCAGGCGGGGTGCGTCACGACCGAAGAAGGTGCATTCTGCGGCATTTAAGTTTTAGCTGTTTTGATGTCTCAGCAGAGAGCAAAGAAAGCAAGAGAGTGAGAGAGAGAGAGAGAGAGAGAGAGAGAGAGAGAAAAAGCACACGAAGAAGAAAAAAAAAGAGAAAGAGAGCGACAGAGGGGGAGAGAGAGAGAGAGAGAGAGAGAGAGAGAGAGAGAGAGATTATGTCTGCATGTATGACCCACCCTCGGCAGAACATCTACTGCAGGTCGAACTGTCCTTTGTGTTTGTGACTGGCTCATAAATATTATACTTTTCTATCAAATTAACTCTTTTCAACTGAAATGTGTGCCGTTTCTCACACTTCACATGCATACACTTGAGCTGGTTTATGCTTTTTCAACAGTCTTTCAGTCTGAAAGTGTTCAAATCTGATCATAATGTATTTTCTTTATGCTAAACATGTTTTTGCCAGTTAGTACAGGTAGAGTCATTGAATTTCTTTGTTAAAATTTCAGCAAAAACATGAATCCTCAAAAACATCATTTGCAGTTTGAATGCATGTTGTTCATTGTCTTCTACTGTCACTGCCTGGTTCACATTCTATATTCAGAATTATACTCTCCTCTTTTTTCACTCCTCTCCTCTCCTCTCCGTTCCTTTCCTCTTCTCTTCTATTCTCTTTTCTTCTCTTCTCTTCTCTTCTTTTCTCATCTTGTCTTCCCTCCTCTCCTCTCTGCTCTTCTCTTGTTTTCTCTTTTATTCTCATCGCTCCTCTCCTCTCCTCTTCTCTTCTATTCTCTTCTCTTCCTCATCTAATCTCCTCTTCTGTGCTCTCCTTTTCTCTTCTCTTTTTTCTTGGCTCCTCTCTTCTCTTTTATTCTCATCACTCCTTTCCTTCCTTCCTTCTCTTCTGTTCTGTTCTGTTCTGTTCTGTTCTGTTCTGTTCTCTTCTCTTCTCTTCTCTTCTCTTCTCTTCTCTTCTCTTCTAGTATTCTCTCCTTGCCTAGTATTGAACGGTCTTTCTTAAAGGGTCTGGAAGAGCCAGTTTTCATGTGGTCTAAAAGACGACTCTGCACCCCACCTGTATGAAAGTGCCAGCTGTCAGAGACTTTCAAGATGGCTGGAACTGATTGGGGCAGACATTCTCTAAGGGTCAGGTGGAGAACCCTATATAAGCAACATATAAAGGAACGCACAGCTGACCTGCAGTAGAAGATTATTCATCAAGCCATAGCTACAGACATGAGGCACACCTGGATCCAGCAGTATGGGAGCAGTGCCAAAAGAAAACTGAGCATCTGTTTCTGTGGTGGGAGAAGTTAGGTGTTTGGTTTTAAGGTCTTACATGAGTTTTGTATTGCAGTGAAGTACACTTAAAGAAGAAAAATAAGGCAACTGATACTGGTTTTGTGAATCTTTAGGTGACGATGAAAGGACCGATAGCAGGATATAAACTGAATGTTTATCCTACATATTGGTTGACCATATAGAGGTTACCATTATGTAAAGAGTTATTAATTTTTATCTGTGCTCTTATTATTTATTGTAATATAATTGAAAGGGATTTCATGTATCATGTAATGTAATGATTTGACTAATAGGAAAACAAAGCTCTCCTCTATTCTCTGCTTTTCTCTTCTCTTCTCTTCCCTTCACTCCTGTCCTCTCCTCTCCTCTCCTTGGCTGTATTGCTTCTAAATGCAGCACAGTGCTGTCCTCAGAAATAGTAGCTGTCAAAACACTGCTGTCTTTCACTCACTCAATCACTCATTCAGTGAGTCTAACAGTAGCATTACTCTAAACACACATGATGCGAGGGTCTCTTGGGTCCAGCAAACAAACACCACAAGCATCCTACCATGGCATTAGCATTAGTAAATGTGCATATGACACATACATTTCTGTATAAGAACAGCAAATCTATACAGCTTTCTTTTTATTCATTTATTAATTCATTTTCTGTTGCATTACTCCTACAAAACATTATACCCTCATGAAAAAATGAAAAAATGAAGTTAAAATATGTAATATAAATTATTGTTTCAGGCAAGTTTCAGGTAAGGCACAGCCTCTCCATCCAGGTTGGTTTGAGAACAGCTCATAAAGAACTTTCCTCCAGTGCACAAACAAAAATATGATTCAGCAAAGTACACTAGTTTACCCCAGCAGGGAAAAATAATGAGCCTAGTTAGAACAGTGCACACAGCGTCGTAGTGCTGGAAGTTCTATGTGTGTGCATGATAAGGCTTTTAGGACTTTGTTTCTTAGGAAAACCTGATTAATGGTTGTGGTTAAACAAGTCATCCACCAGTTATTGACCCCAACTCCGATCGTGTGCTTAGAAATTATCGGTAATTTCAGACAGCCAGAATGTTTCTATTTGATTTATTTGGCTACTGGCGGGCTGTAATGAAAGTGAGCAAAGATTGGTGCTGTAACGCATACACATTACAAACCGAGTAAATATGCTAATGCACCGTGGCCTGTTTATGTCAAAGATTGTTAGATGATCTCTCTGAGAAGCTACACAGAAAGCTACATGCCCAGATTTGGCAGTTCAGGGTCATTTGTAGTGCTACAGCTGTAACCGAGCCAGGTCAGAGCATGTTTGCTGGAGGGGAGAGAGAAAAAGAGAATGAGAAAGAGAAAGGAAATTTGGCTTGTTTCCTGCTGGCTATAAAATATTACTTGGTGAATCAGTTAGAGCTTGTGAATTCTGCTAACTAGAAAATAATTATTAAACATAATATTGTGAATAGTGCCATAAGATTCAATGCAAAATAGGGTGAAAAATGTACACTGTCCAAAATCTGGGTTTTCAAAAAGTCAAGACATCTGGCACGGGAGAGGGAGCTAGGCCCCCACGACCGAGAGCTGCCTTGGGAAACGCAGGAATGGGGCAGGAAGGCATCCATAGCTTCAGGTTCATTATTCACAGAAAACAGGAACAGAAATAAAGAAACCTGGCATGGGGGCCATTAACAGAAACAAACAGAATAACCAGAAGGCACTAACATAAGACATGCTCAAAGACGTACGCAACGACGATGGATTGATCACCAAGGCAAACACAAACAGGACTTAAATAACAACAGAAATCAGTGAGCAAAACACAAACAGGTGGAACACATGAGACACGAACAGAAAACAGCTGATAACCCAAAAACACATGACACATAAACAGAACGTGAAATCAAAATAAAAGTCACCAAAACACAGAACGGAAACAAGACCAAAAAAAACAGAAAAGCAGCGGCCTCTACCGGCCGCTGACCAACCCTAACAACATTGAAAAAGGTGATCCATTATATTTACTCTTTCCATTTCAGCTGATGAATAAAATATACTGTACTGTGTATTTGAGAAAAACATATTTGGAGCTACACTATGTGTCCAAAAGTATCCAGACAGAACCTCTAAATAGTAAGTACTTTTTGATATTCCCACTGCTGACACGAGTGTTCGGTATCACACACACACACACACACACACACACACACACACACACACACACACACACACACACACACACACACACACA